>OOFB01037917.1:2328-12955 GCA_900323305.1 Trachyrincus murrayi
GACAAATAGAAGTTAAATTGTGTGTGCGTGTGTGTTTGTGTCATCAAAAAGCCAGTGAGTGATGAAGTGAATGATTAAGTGAGTGATGAAGTGAAGGAGGAGAGGCCTTCCGGGCACCTTCTCCCGGCCTCTCCTCCTGGCCTCTCCTCTTGGCCTCTTGTCCTGGCCTCTCCTCCTGGCCTCTTGTCCTGGCCTCTCCTCCTGACCTCTCCTCCTGGCCTCTCCTCCTGGCCTCTCCTCCTGGCCTCTCCTCCTGGCCTCTCCTCCTGACCTCTCCTCCTGGCCTCTCCTCCTGGCCTCTCCTCCTGGCCTCTCCTCCTGGCCTCAGCAGCACACTTTAAACACGAGGCTTCTGCCTTGGTGGCCCGTTGAAAAATAGAAATGCAACACCTTCTTCTGCTAACCCATAAGTGGTACCTACCATGACTGCACACACACACACACACACACATGGACACACACACACACACACACACACACACACACACATGCAGTCCACCACCTTAGGGTCATACCCAGTGCCCTGATTATAGCACTTGGTTCTATTCTTGGTTGGCCCATCCTCACGGCAGATCAAACAGACAGATTACAGGACACGTTGTGTTGGTAGGACCCAGCCCAGGAGCCTGTGGTCTGTGCTGTATAGTTACCATACGGCTGGTTACTCCCTGACATACACATACCGGACCTTTCATCCCCCGGAGAGCCAGAGCTCCTTGTGATGTGCCAAAGTCTATGTCTAAGACTGTGTGTGTGTGTGTGTGTGTGTGGTTGTGCGTGTGTGCGTGCCTGTCTGCATGCATGTGTGTGTGCGTGCGTGTATGTGTGTATTTTGAATCTACTGTAGCCACGTACAGTATGTGTGTGTGTGTGTGTGTGTGTGTGTGTGTGTGTGTGTGTGAGTGTGTATGTGTGTGTGTGTGTGTGTCTTGCATCTGTTAAACTCTGTGACTCAACAGACATACATAAGCATCAGAAGCTCAACACAGAACATCCACTCGTCTCAAAGTGCTGGACGTTGTGCCGGACACAGCTCAGGCGACACTATGCACTGTAGTATAGAACTGTACAATTTATATAATTCATTCAACATATAGGACACTCCACATGCGGTAGTCATGTTGTAGTCCTAGGAATTCATCTATAAAACATACATTATTAGTTGCAGTAGTCCAGGCGGGAGATGACAAGAGCCTGGATGAGCACCTGCGCTGCCTTGTCAGTGAGGAAGGGGCGAATCCTCCTGATGTTGTAGAGGAGGAATCTGCAGCTCAGTCTTGTCCAGGTTGAGCTTCAGGTGGTGCATCGACATACTACATGTATGTGAGTTAGTGAACGATTCGCTTGGCTTTCTGCTACTAGTCTCGTCTGGTCTAGCAGTCGACCGGAAGCCAAAGACGAGAACACTGGTTTTAAAAACCTCTGTTTCCATCACACAGCATCCAGACACCCCCGACCTGTACAGACAGCGTAAGTAGCGTGTGTGGTCTGTGTGTGTGGTCAGGAAGTGTGGCTATAATTGTTATGAGAGTGATACGCGAGTGACTGGAAGTTCAACACATGCTTTCCTTTCTTTTTACACAAGTTCTGTCTTCCAGTGTTGCTGCTTTTCTCACAACTACTTTCTCTCTGTCTGTCTCTCTCTACCTCTCTATCTGTCTGTCTCTCTCTACCTCTCTATCTGTCTGTCTCTCTCTACCTCTCTATCTGTCTGTCTGTTGCCTCCCTCCTTCCCTCCCTCCCTCTCGCCCTCCGTTCCTCCCTCCGCCCCGCTCTCCTTTGTCACTCCCTCCCTCCCTCCCTCCCTCCCTCCCTCTATCCTCCCTCTATCCTCCCTCCCTCCCCCCCTGCTCCAGTCTCTATCATGGAGGTGGAGTGTGTGCGTGAGGGCTGCCAGTCGGAGACTCTGCGTCGCATGGCGGGCTCTGTCCCGGAGGCCCGGTGCCTGACGGTGGTGTTCAGGGGTTCCCGGAAGAGCCTGGACCTCATGTGCCAGAGCCCCGCGGAGGCACAGCGGTGGGCCCGCGGCATCCGCACCCTGCAGGAGAGGGTGGAGAACATGACCCAGAAGGAGAAGCTGGACCAATATCCTGCTCACACACACACACACTGGTGCTAACGGGCGGTCCGAGTGGTCCGTGCGGGAGCTTCGGTCGTCGTGTTCACAGACGTCTCCGTACTGTCAGATACACGGCCTCTACATACGTCCTGTAAACCACACGTGATCATGATCGTTATTATGTCATCACGCCACTCCGCCTGAATAAGGTTGTGAACATTTACGGTAATACAGCATCCAACAAATAAATAGAAGTACAGACAGATATATTTACATTTAGCAGACGCTTTCATCCAAAGTACTTAACTATTTCAGGGACATTCCCCTGGAGCAACTCCGGGTTAAGTACCTTGCTCAGGGGTACAATGGTGGCAGACCCGGGGATCGAACCCATGACTCTCCGGTGCTCCGTCTGGAAGCACTGTTCCTTACCCACTAGGCTACCACCCACCACACCATATATGGTAGATAGATAGATAGATAGATAGACAGCCAGATATATAAACAGATAGATAGATAGACAGATAGAAAGAAAGACAGATAGAGTAACAGATAGAGTGATATATGATAGATAGATAGATAGATAGATAGATAGATAGATAGATAGATAGATAGATAGATAGATATAGATAATCGTTTTCAGCCCTAGTCTCCGTCTTCCCTAACCACCTCCTCCTACCTGGATCCATGCGTACCTGAGGCGCGCCGACCAGAACCAGGACGACAAGATGAGCTACGAGGAGGTGCAGACGCTGCTGCAGATGATCAACATCGAGCTGAGTGAGCAGTACGCGCTCTCCCTCTTCCAGGTGGGCCTGCACACTG
The DNA here is from genome assembly GCA_900323305.1 of Trachyrincus murrayi. NCBI lineage: Eukaryota > Metazoa > Chordata > Actinopteri > Gadiformes > Macrouridae > Trachyrincus > Trachyrincus murrayi. The sequence continues at coordinate 5,213 of OOFB01037917.1, forward strand.
TGCTCCATTCATTATGGAGCACAGCGTTACTTTGGAAAACAGTGAGCTCAGAGCCCTGCACGCGTAAGCTGTCCTGGCCCTGGAGTTTCTAATGACAATAATTATGTTCAGGTATGATGTCAGACTGAAACCCAAAGCTGAACAATAATACAGATTCATCACCCAGCCCTAACACAAACACACAGATACTTATTAGCTCCCTCCTACTATTCTCCTACTAAAGGCTAACTTCGCCGCTTTTCAACCTTATCTCTATCTATCTAGCATTAGGGATGTAGTGTGAAAAACGCCTGCAGTTGTTTCCGATGCTCCCTGGGTCTCTGGGGCGCAGCTCAGCACAGACGCAAAATACTGGGGTAAGATTTGCGTCATCCGGCGGATAATAGTAGCGATCTGGGTGCAACATGGAGGAAAGGTAAACTAAAGTAGCGGGGAGACCTGGGTGCAACATGGAGGAAAGGTCAACTAAAGTAGCAGGGAGATCAGGGTGCAACGTGGAGGAAAGGTAAACATTGCTCATTTGCATATACGACCCACATTGAAATGATACAAAGCCGGTGAAAAGCGGTGAAGTTCCACATTAATAGTTTCAATTTTAGTTTTTCTTGCTCAAATGACCCGAGTGCACAAGACTCACAAGAGTCACTAAAACTAGTTCCAGTTCCTCATGTTTTGTGGTTTTTTCTTTCGGTCTGTTAAGCAAAAGAAAAGAAAATAATCGATCTTGTTAACATGTGAACACATTCATGAGAGCAAGGCCCAGACCAAGACATTATGTCTCCAGCATTGTGTCTGAATCTACCTGACCTCTACCCCCCCCCCCCATAACAGAAGTGCGACCGCTCGGCGGACGGCCGGCTGGACCATGGGGAGATCGAGGAGTTCTGCCGGGAGCTGCTGCGGCGGCCGGACCTGGACGCCGTGTTCACGCGCTACTCGGCCAACGGCTGCGTCCTGTCCACCGTGGACCTGAGGGACTTCCTGCAGGACCAGGGAGAGGACAGCTCACTGGTCCACGCCCAGAGTCTCGTCCTCACCTACGAGCTCAACGAGTGGGGTACGAGCAGGGTGCACGTTACCTAACGAGCAGGGTGCACGTTACCTAACTATTACTTACATAGTCCATTCATCTAACTATCCTTTTTTTCCAATTAAAGGTGCTGTAGGTAAGATTTAAGAGCTTTTATTTGAGTGTAATTTGTTAGAAATGAGATAATAGCAAATGCCCATCAAAAGTTACACAAACAGCCAAGAAGAACTGAAGTATTAATTTGAAAATATTTTAATTTCTGAAGCATTAATTAGCAAATGGTTGGTCTCTGTACTTGACAAGTGACTTAAAGGATGAATGGATCTTCCTTTTTGGCCCAGTGCAGCCCAGAGGAACCAGCTGATGACCCCCAACGGCTTCACCATGTACATGCTGTCCAAGGAGAACTGTGTCCTGGACCCGGAGCACAGCGTGGTCTACCAGGACATGAGTCGCCCGCTGGCCCATTACTTCATCTCCTCCTCGCACAACACCTACCTCAGCAAGGACCAGCTGACCGGAGAGAGCAGCACAGAGCCCTACATCAGGTGACCTCCTGCTTCAAACTGCTAGGAGGCCAGTCATTGGTCCCGCGAGACGGTTCCCCTTATCCCCATATGTTGACGTGTAGCCTCTTGGTTTTGAGATCTTCCGGGTGTTTCTCTTCCAGAGCTCTGATCCATGGCTGTCGCTGTGTGGAGCTGGACTGCTGGGATGGAGACGGAGGAGAACCGGTCATATATCACGGACACACGCTCACCTCCAAGGTGCCATTCGTGGAAGTCATCGAGACCATCAACGAGTACGCCTTCAAGGTGAGACGGTCTAGTCTCTAGTCTGTAGTCTGTAGTCTCTAGCCTCTAGTCTGTAGTCTCTATTCTCTAGTCTCTAGTCTGTAGTCTGTAGTCTCTAGTCTCTAGCCTCTAGTCTCTATTTTCTAGTCTCTAGCTTCTAGTCTCTAGTCTCTAGCCTCTAGCCTCTAGCCTGTAGTCTGTAGTCTGTAGTCGGTAGTCTCTAGTCTGTAGTCTCTAGCCTCTAGTCTCTAGTCTCTAGCCTCTAGCCTCTAGTCTCTAGTCTCTAGTCTCTAGTCTGTAGTCTGTAGTCTCTAGTCTCTAGTCTCTAGTCTGTAGTCTGTAGTCTGTAGTCTCTAGTCTGTAGTCTCTAGTCTCTAGCCTCTAGTCTCTAGCCTCTAGCTTCTAGTCTCTAGCCTCTAGTCTCAGGCTTAATACGCTTCAACAAGATGACTGCAAAACAATTGTGTTGTACTGATGTTGAGGTACGTCCCCCCTGCAGACCTCCGCCTACCCTCTGATCCTGTCCCTGGAGAACCACTGCTCCGTGGAGCAGCAGGCCGTCATGGCGCGACACCTGCACTGCATCCTGGGGAAGAAACTGCTGACCAGACCCCTGGACGGCCTGGAGCCCGGCTCTCTGCCCTCCCCAGAGGTACGGTCCGGTCAGGGAACTGTGTCAGTTAGTATTCATCTGCCAGCAAGGGCTCCGAGCTTAGCCAAGCAATGATGCAACATGACACCTCTGTTACATCGTTAAACATGCTAACCATGGAACTGTCCTATTGTGTCCCGGAGTTTATTATTCTAGGAACCCAGCCGGATAATTTCCTTCTTTCCATCTTAGAGCATCTTAGAAAAGGAATAGTATATCATATCTAATAGTATATCCATATCTAATAGTATATCCATATCTAATAGTATATCTATATCTAATAGTATATCCATAGTAAGTATAGAAGAATTTCAGACACAGTCATTCCAAGTCAAGGCTACAGAATGTTCCTCAGATGTCGACTCGTGTCCTGGATACTCATCATTTGGGAAAATCACTTGACTTTATGAGAGTATTAACTTGGCCTGATTCAGTAAGGTATTAGGAGGTCACAATATAATCAGATTATATATTAATCACCGGCGGCGGGCCTACGAGGGTGAGGCGAGGTGAGGTGAGGTGAGGTGAGGTGAGGAGGGCTTGGATGGAATGCGTGAAGACGTTTTCTAGTCCTGCGTAATGTTTATTAAAATATCAGACATACAGTCTGAGGTGTATATTTATTCTGTCCCAACAGCTGCCCTGGAGGAAGGCTTCCACTCTGAAGTCATTTGTTAGGACCATTTGTAAACATGTCTTAGTGGAGTCTTAATGGTGGAATATATCCAAGACTTATGGGTTATTGTTTGTGTTCAAGAAGTTTCTGTTCCCATCTGCTGCTCTCTGCCCCACGTCTTCTATAACACACCACATCACGTGCATGTTATGTCATGTCTGTGTGTGTGTGTGTCTGTGTGTGTGTGTGTGAGTGTGAGTGTGTGTGTGTGTGAGTGAGTGAGTGAGTGAGTGTGTGTGTGTGCGAGCGCGTGTGTGTGTGTGAGTGATTTGTGCCCCAGTAATCCCTTGAGGCATCACTTCCAATTTGCGATTCTTTTTTTTCAAACAAAATCTCACTCAACTCCCGATTTTATTGATGAACAGATAAATGAATCAGAACAGATACATTGATCAGTCAGGCATTGGCTCAGATGCTCTCGAGGTAGAAGAGTCATGCACCAGGAAGTTAAGGATTCACTCCCGTCATTATTGTTGCTGCTTCCAGTGTGTACAGTGCTGTACATGTGTGTGTGTGTGTGTGTGTGTGTGCCTCCAGGCTCTGAAGGGGAGGATCCTGGTCAAGGGGAAGAAGGAGTCGGTGCCAGGCGAGAGTTCCTCCTCCTCGGACCTCAGCTCCGACGAGGAGGGGAGCCAGGCTCATAAAGGAGGTGCCAAGAAGGTGAGGTACCAGAAGGAACTCCTTTAGAGCCAGTGGTTCTCAACTGGTCCAGCCTCAGGACCCACATGTGTCATTAGACCAGTGGTTCTCAACTGGTCCAGCCTCAGGACCCACATGTGTCATTAGTCATTAAGTCACGACCCAAAAATAATTAACCAATATTGCAGTAATCAACAATGCCTTCATGTACTGTTAAAAACATGGAGCGAACAAAAAGCTGCAGCGATTGGGGCTAAACTCAATGAAATAGTAAGACATTGAAACATGAATTAACATTGAAACATGAGTTAATTCATGGGCTTCTTTCTAAAGGTTAAGGTTTGGCACATGCTCTGAGACCCACTCAAAATGCCCTTGTGACCCACCAGTTGAGAATCACTGATCTAGAGGCTGTTGGTCATCTCCTCGTCTCCTCGTCTCCTCGTCTCCTCGTCTATACTGCAGCTGGAGACGAGAACAAGGATGGTCTCAAAGCCCCGGTGCTCCTTTAGTTAAGGAGAACCAGAACCCAACACCCCGTGTACATTGGTTTGCATTGTAGAGGTCTCCCTCTAGTGGTTTAACAGGTGCTACTGCATGCCTAACCTGTGGTTGGCTGATAGGGTTAGATGTGACACACCTGTCTTATTGAAAGTTATTTGAAGGGGGGCGTTTACCGGGGAGCCGGCAGCCCTATGGTCTGCATTGTGTTTGTTATTCACTCCTGTTGTCCCGGGGGTGTTCTGTGCCCGAGCAGGCCGTGTCTAATGTGAGTCCGGAGCTGTCGGAGATGGTGGTCTACAGCCACAGTGTTCCCTTCCAAGGCTTCCGTCACGCTGCCATGAAACCTGCCACCGACATATCGTCGTTCTCCGAGAGCGAGGCTCTGCGGCACATCAAGGAGGCCGGTAGGAAACGATGAGATCAGACACGATGAGATGAACGTTATTCAGTTCACTTTTTGTCCTTTGGGCCGCATAGCGTTGACCTGTAGGTGCCTAGGTGGAGTAATACACTTGCAATGTTAATTAGGTGTTTATTAATTGTTAATTAGGTGTTTATTCATTGTTAATTAGGTCTTTGTTCAGCAGAATGAGGGCTTTATTATTCAGACGTAAACTTTTTCCACACAACAAATGTACAATGTCATGTTTTGACATGGTGGAGCATCTTTCCTTTATGAAACCTACGTGTCCATCACTGTTGCATGGAAGGTGGTGGTAGTCTAGTGGGTAAGGAACAGTGCTTCCAGACGAAGCACCGGAGAGTCATGGGTTCGATCCCCGGGTCTGCCACCATTGTACCCCTGAGCAAGGTACTTATCCCTGAGTTGCTCCAGGGGGAATGTCCCTGAAATAGTTAAGTACTTGCCCTAAATGTAAAATGTAAATGTAAAGGAAGTCAAGAGCCTCTGCTACGAGATGAGCGACCCTCCCTGCTAATGACAGATAAATGAGCTCTCCGTCTCGTTCGGCGTGCCTCATCAGCTCCTTGTGTGTGCGGCGTGCAGCCATCCTAACCCTCTTCAACCTGCGCTTCTCCCCCCTCCAGGTGTGCTTTTCGTGCGTCACAACAGCCACCAGCTGAGCAGGATCTACCCCTCCGGCCAGCGGCTTCAGTCCTCCAACTACAACCCCCAGGAGATGTGGAACGGAGGGTGCCAGATTGGTGAGCGGCGACGCACATTTGATTAGCTGCTTAATTGGCCCCCCTGGAGCCCTCAGCTCTTGTCTGGCGTCTCGGTTCGCCAGACGACAGGCCGCTAACGACTACCGCGGAAGACGCCGCGGTCTCATCCTCAGTCGTTTCCCCACATGCCCGTTTCATTAAATGCTAAATGAGTTCAAAGTAATTGCCCATTAAAAGGGGCATAAGGGACATTTATTTTGATCTCTTACCTCCACCGATTCTTTTGTACTTGGTTGTTTGATAACGTCATCGTTATACACCTCTCTGATGCATCTTCATCATGTTGAGGTTAATATGGGCGAGTTTGACGCCAAACTAATGGAATCGCTACAATCACCGAATCCCTGTGAGGGAAACAGTTTTTACTGAGCACACGTATGTATGTGTGTGTATGTATGTATGTGCGTGCGTGCGTGCGTACGTGTGTACGTGTGTATGTGTGTATGTATGTTTGTATTTCCATGTAGTGGCGCTGAACTTCCAGACGCCGGGAGAGCAGATGGATCTGAACCAGGGCCGGTTTCTGCCCAACGGCCTGTGTGGGTACATCCTCAAACCAGCCTTCATGTGCCAGGAGGACACCGCCTTCAACCCGGAGAACGTGGGCGGAGGCCCGGGTCACCGGCCGGCCCTGTTCACCGTCCGGGTATAAAAACCGTTCACGTCAGATAACACAAATAAATACGAAGGAGCCCGAAACATCAGCCTGATGACAACACGATGGTGTGACGAACTGAACTCATGATCATATAAAAGTGACCAATCTCACTGGAGAAAAGAAATTAGTGAAATAGTTACATCGATTTAAAAGTATGTATAAAAATGTTTAAGATAACTTCACAAACAGATAAATATTGGAAAACCGGCGGATGCATCGTCTCTTTGTTTCAGACACACGCGGTGTGTCCTGGCACTAAAAGACAGATTGGCGTCCTCATTACGTGATGAAATGTAATCATGTGTGAATCATGGTTTCCGTCGCTGTGGTCCTCAGATCATCTCGGCCCAGCAGCTGCCCAAGCCGGCGTGGGACAAGCCGACGTCCATCGTGGACCCTCAGGTGTGGGTGGAGACGTACGGCGTCCCCATAGACAACGACAGGAAGAAGACGAACCGCGTGGACAACAACGGTGAACACTAGTCTTTAACTCAGGATCCCCCCCCCCCTTGAAAATGAGATGGTTCGTCTCAAGGGGGTTTTATCCCTCAATGGTCGAGTCAACTTGTGTCATCATGAGCGCAATCATATTGTGACCTAATTAAATACCCACATTTTCCAGTAAGTGAGACGTTTGGTATGTTTAAAGGACAACCGTCTCTATTGTGTAACATAAATATAAGAGTACTGCTTCATATGCGTGTCGTGATAAACAACATCAACTCAGTTTACACGGACAGTTTGTCGAGGAGTTGGACCATTTCCAAATTGAACCGAACGGAGAATGCAAATCCTGGACTAATGACGTCACTGGTCCAACCTTTAGACGAATGTTCCCCAAAAAACTTAGTTCACAGCAAGCTTTAAGAGGGACTGCATGGTTGAATTGCATTTAGTGGACATGATTCCACTAAAGGTTTACATGCTTTGAAGAAATCGGATTGAGAAAGTGATCGTGTTCAGTGTGTTGTCGGGTTGGTAACTCATTAAATCAGCTGAGCTCTGTTGACGCTTCTGTCAGGCTTCAACCCACGCTGGGACTGCACCTTTAACTTCACCGTCCACGTGCCGGACTTGGCTCTGGTGCGCTTCCTAGTGGAGGACCACGACTACACCTCCAGAAATGACTTCCTAGGACAGTTCACGATCCCTTTCACCAGCCTACGCACAGGTATGTGTGTGTGTGTGTGTGTGTGTGTGTGTCCAACAGCCCGACCCTACCCAAGCCCGTACAGGTTCTGTCTGAGCCCGGCACGGGCACGTCCCATTGGCTGCATTTATGGGCCCGAGTCCGGTTTAAAACCAACATTATCTTAGTCGGCTGTTTATAAGTAAATTAATTCAGAGTTGTTTGAATGACAAAAATCAGTTTAGAATTATGTGTGGGATCTTACTAAATAGATCTAATTAGATACTAATTAGATACTAAGATCTTACTGAATAGATCTAATTAGATACTAAGATCTTACTGACTAGATCTAATTAGATACTAATTAGATACTAAGATCTTACTGAATAGATCGAATTAGATACTAATTAGATACTAAGATCTTACTAAATAGCTTTCTTCCTCTCACGGAGGAGTGTGGTGCCGCGGGCAGCGAA
>OOFB01037919.1:17084-28917 GCA_900323305.1 Trachyrincus murrayi
TGAATAATATTAAGGCACAATATGTTGTAATTTGATAACATGCGTGTAATTTCGTGGCTTCTAACTAAATAGGTGGTAATGAAGCACAACTGATATATTTTATATATCGTTTCCTGGCTCTTAGAACCACATGACAACTGTCCTGGTATTCCCGTCTTAGACCCTCTAGATGACATACATCCTCCACCCCCCCACACACACACACCCCCCACGTCCCCATGGCGACGAGGTACATTGTTGAGTGTCTGTGTCCTCCCTGGATGTACAGCACACAGGTGGCTAATGATGATGAGCCACGTGATCACATTTGATTATGATCAAGTGATACAACTTCCATTGTTGTACGTGTCCTCTCTGCAATCAGTGCAATTAGACCGAACATTCTCACACTGGTAGATAGTGGTTAGCTTTAATTTAATGATGCTCCTGGTCCTGACCTGTCCTTCATACTCAGATCACAACCAGAGTCACCTGCTTCACCTGTTGGATGAAGTGTTATAATGAAGAGCCATTGATTAGATGTAATAGTATTGTCATTGCACAGTACAAGTGCAACATGCCCTCTCATTGGTTATTTGGATTCCATTTGGCCATGTGATTAGATGTTATTTTTGTGCAGCAGCCCATCAGAAACTTCCTGCTGGACTTGCGATAAATGGAATCATATACACCTTTATTGACAAAATATTTACACAATACAAGGAATTGTACTCTGGTCTGCAGTCACTCTCAATGTGCCGACATGGAAATACTAAAATATAATATAAGATCATTTGACTCCACATCAATCCACTGATTGCCAGAACTGTTTTGATTGCTGCTCTGCAAGCGGTGCTATCCAGGCCAGTTTATCAAGGTTAAACATAATGCCGGTGGGATTTAGACCCAATGTTTTTACTGCACATATAGTTTAGGATGGTTTAGTTGATTCATTTGTTATCTGTAGGCCTGTACCTTAACATTTAGCCTATCATTTTAACATTGACTCATTGACAAAAGTGACATGGATTGTTTACACTTTGTAGAAAGTAATTCCCGATGTTCTGGCTTAGTGCAGAGAAAATAGCTTTTCGACTTTTGTGTTTGCATCTAAAGAGCTGCTTTTATATTTTGTCACGCTGACACATCATGCCTTCATCTTGGCTTCTCTGACAGTCACACTGCGACCCCCGGTATCTCTGTCAACATATGTGTACATATGAAACTGTTCTTCCTATGAAACCAATGATGTGGAAGACATGGATCTGTGTGTCATGGCAACATACATCCAACAGTGAGCGATTACATCTATGATGTACTCCATAATAGGTTCATATATTCAGATAATCAGCTAATCCACAACAATGTCGACTGAAAACCAATGGTTGGCCAAACCCAGCCAGACAACAAAAGGATCGGACATTTTGGATCAATATTTACAAAGCTTATAGCTATCTTAAGGCAACCAGGACCGTGTAGAGCAAGCTACTGTGGTTATCCATGAGGCCTTTTATACACAACATGAAGCAGCCAATCAAACAAAGGGACAGGTGCAGTAACATCTGGATGAGGAAGCGAACATGTCGATGGGGGGTGAACACGTTCTCTACACTGTGGCGAATGTCAGCGCTGGTAGAAGACATCGTTCACCAGAGTTTCACGCTGGGCTCGCGGACACAACCTCGACGGACACGAGTGGATCTCCTCAGAGATGTCAATCAATAGTTATCAAGATTAATCAGCATCAACAGCAACAGTCATAATGAATAGTAACAACTGCATACAATAGAAAATAGCAAATAAAAAACACTGCTGAAGACTTTCTATAATGCTAACCCCAACATCTTCATCATCATCATCATCATCATAATAATAACAGCATGAGATTGAAAAAATGAAAAATAATTATTATTGCCTGACAACCTAATGAATGAAGGTCTTCATGTATTCATGGGGGTCTGTTTTGTCCAGGCTGTATCTGTGTGGAGGAAGTCTAAGCAAAGTAATTTTGCAAAGATTTCAGATTTGTCTATAAAATGCATGTTGGCTCCAACAGACGACGGCCTCGTTCTGAATGAAGTAGCTCACGAGTCCTACTTCAGAGCTGAAGCTTACCAACATGTGTGTACGTGTGTGTGTGTGTGTGTGTGTGTGTGTGTGTGTGTGTGTATTTTCTGTGTATGCACATACACAGAAAATACATTTAAAAGTACATACAAACACAACACACATACGAACACAAAGCATTCAGAAAGTCACCGCCCAGAGACACCAATTGAATTAAAGAAAGGCCATCCTAAAAAAGTGTTTCTGTTTGTGTGTGGCTGTGTATCTGATTGATTCTCTATTATACCCCAAATGAGGCGAGCCAAAGTAGCAGAGTGGTAATTGGCAGTCCTCTGGGGGACGTGATTGGTCGGTTTTTAATCTCTCATTGAAGCAGCTGTCAGTATTGGTTCGAAGAGTGGTTGTGTGTGTGTGTCCATCCAATTGACACACACATGCAGACACACACGTACACATACACACACACACACACACACACACACACAAACAAACAAACACAAGGACAGAGACAGAGACACAGTGACAGAGATGGGGAGGTCACTTCCGCTTCCATGTTAAGAGAGTATTCTCTCAATGTATTCCCCTTGAACATAACACACAACATGTGTATGGTTCATATGGCTTTAAAAAGGCAGTTGCGGGGGCTTGGAGGTAACCGTTGCCTGGTTACCCCTGGCAACCGCATTTGGGCCAACGGTTTTCATGTGCTCTCATCATGGTCGCCACGCTATCAAACCAACCGCTGAGTCGGACAGAAATGAGAGAATATCTGTTGTAAAGGACGACCACAGACACTAACAAGAACACACAAAAACATCGAGGAACATTTAGTGTTCAGTATTAAGTCATTTAGGAGATGCTTTTAGCCAAAGTGATTTGCATTGGATTTTAGATACAGGAGCAAGTGGGGGTTGCCTACAGGTTAGTATGCGTGCATTGTGAATCGAACCCAATACCTTCTGACTGTTGATTCGAACACCCTATCACTACACTATTCCAAACAAAAAATGACGTGTTATTTATCATTCTTCATATCAAGCTTAATACAGATAGACTACATTGGACCAGTATCCCCCCCCCCAATTATGAAAACATCAATACACATAAAAACAATATCAAACGGCTTGTTAACTAAAGCATTGATTCCCCAGAAAGCAGCATCCACTCCAAACACGTTTCTTACATGGTGGACAACGCGTCCTGCAGCGCCAGGTTCAACCCACACTAGACCAGCTCGAGTGTTACGAAGCTGCCTCCTCTTCAACTTCTTTCATTAATCCTAAGACTTTTATATAGAAAGCAATCCCCCAACAACACCTGTGTAACTGCGGGCTCTGTCACCTGGGTCCCGCGTGGGCGACGGCCTACTACACCATCGCAGGAATTCTACAGATTTGTATTTCATTTTGTCGTCCTTTTATAGGTTGAACCGGCCCCCACACGGGCCCCCACACTGGGGGCCGTTTCACTAACCCATTTCTCCTCTGGCCTCTTGACATCAGAGTTAATGGCTTCCAGAGGGCTGGTGGCTCCTGGTACACAACAAAATAAAGCCCTGAAAATGTTTCCTAGACACAATTTTATTTTCACCTATCTGACAAATTTACCAATTTGTGTTGAAATGAAACAATGCAGACTTATAGGATAGTGGCTAGGGTCCTCGACTCCCAGCTCAAAAGGTTCTTGGTTCAATATCTGAACGTCCGCAGCGTAACATCTAGGCATCCTAGAGCCCAGGTGAACACCCATTGGCTTAAGATGTGGTTTATTTTGATCAGCTGCTACTTATTGGGCAGAACGTTTTCTGTCTGCATGCAACAGTCACACACTCAGTTGACAACAGTACCAGAAGAGTCACAGGATCAGGTGGAGGTCTTAACCTCTGTCTCTGAGTACTAGTCACAGGTGGAGGTCTTAACCCCTCTCTCTCAGTACGAGTCACAGGTGGAGGTCTTAACCTCTCTCTCTCAGTACGAGTCACAGGTGGTCTGGAGGTCTTAACCCTCTCTCTGAGGTGGTCGTAGGGTCACGTGGAGGTCTTAACCCTCTCTCTGAGGTGGTCGTAGGGTCACGTGGAGGTATTCTGAGTTCTCTCTGAGAGCGGGTACAGTAACTACAATGTTTCTTATGCTGTGCGCTGTTGTGTGTGTGTTTGTGTGTTTGTTGACACATCCCAGATTTTAATCAGTTCATTAATTTGGGGCTGAGGGTGTCTGTGTGTGAATGTGTGAATTCCCATGCGTGTCTCTGTGTCTGTTTATTTAAATTCAAATGAGCAAATTAAAAGATATGCCATGCCTTTGTTTTAAAGTTTGATTCATGGACAACCTATTTGTCCATGAATCTATTTCAACTTTCAACTTTCAAAGTGTCATTGATAGCAGGTCGCTATTGTCATTGCTAGCATATAGCAAATGATTCTTTCTTTCTTTCTTTCCACCTGTCACTCGTCAGCCTAATTACATTTTTTGACCATTCCCCTCTTTTATACTCTCCTTTTGTTTGGCCTCCTCTCAGCCAGCACTCTGATTACCATGCGATTGCCATGGTTTGGTTTTCTATTGATCCCCGAGGCCTAGCCAGCTAGCTCAGCTGATTCTCCTCTTTAGTTATACGTCCGGTTTCCTGCTAATTAGCAAATCTGGAGAATTTGGTCCAAATACTGGAGAAGACAGTTACTGCACTCCAAGTTCCTGTAAGCTCTATGGCTCACTTCAAAGGGATCGGTGTCTTTGCCAAACCGACTGGGTCACTGTGTGTGAATGTGGGCTTGTGTGAAACCCTTTATCAGGTTAAAGGTTTAGGGTTAGGGATTTTTCCAGCTGTACCCTATTGTCCCGTCAGACATTAGATTGTGAAAATGAATATTAGATTGTGAAAAACAACCACGGCAAACAGCCTCGCGGGTTCTTGCGTGGGCCTGGCCGCTGCCCTGAATGCACCGCATGACGGAGAGGAGTTTCATTGATTGAAAATTAAATGTAGGTCAAGCTGAAACTAGGGGTGCAAACGTGTACTCGTTAAGAAAACCCGAAACGATTACAAAAATATTACAATCGAAAATCAGCACTCCTCTCTATAGAGCCGTCGTTTGGTCAATACTCCTACGGGTGAATAGGTGAATTACAAAGTGCCCTAAACAATAGCCCAACTGAAACGCAATCAAACCGGATACGTCTCACGTTTTCAAAATGTTCCCCATGGATATAACATTCAAACCCCTGTTTAGAAGCCCAACAGTAAAAAGCAGGTAAAAAACTGTGTGGAAACTATCGCAGCTCAATTGCTTGCTCAATACTAGACCATTTTCTAAAATTTGTGACCATTTGTCACTTTGACCCAAAATTGGGAAAATAGGGTCCAGCTTGAAAAATCCCGAAGTTACCCTTTAAAATGATAAAGGAAAGGTAGAAATTGGATCTCATTAATGGAGTTACTTTGTGTTTCTGTCTAAAATTCAATACCTTTCTTTCTTTCTTTCGTTCATTCTTTCGTTTGTTTGTCTTTCCTTCTTCCTGTCTTCCAGTCTTCAGTCCGCCTGTCTGCCCGTCTTCCATTCTCTCTGTCTCTGTCTGTCTGCCTGTCAGTCTCCCTCTCTGTCTGTCTGCCTGTCTGAGTGGTACAGTGGGGTGTAGTGTTGGTGGTGTCTGAGAGTGTGGAGGGTCTGCAGGGGACTTGATAAGCTGCCTACAAGATGGGGTACAAGTAATCTGCTCCACTAAAGTGACCTAAAATCCTCCACTCAAACACACACACACACACACACACACACACACACACACACACAAACACACGTGAATATGTGAAGTGTAATGTCTGCACCGGAATGAAAGAAATGTTGAAAGTGTTGAAGGCGAAGCGTTAGGACAGATTTAATCTCACGACGCACCAAAACAACACACAAGCGTTCCCTGTATTTATACCTGAAGGCTTATGAGATGACATTTACTTTTCCTTTTTGTTGTCGTTGTTAAACCAAAATAATTGCGGACACTATTGATTGGAAACTCAAGTGGTTTACTTTGAGGTTCGCCGTACGTTCCCGCTTCACTCCTTAAACACTTCTCTGCTGATCTTTTCATGAACATCGAATCTCGCCGCCTCGTATTTTAGACTTTGATTGAAAGTACCAGTTGCTAGTTCATTATTGTAGCTTATCAATTGCATGTGTGTGTGTGTGCATGTGTGTGTGTTAGTGTGTGTGTGTGTGTGTGTGTGTGCATGTGTGTGTGTGTGTGTGTGTGTGTGCATGTGTGTGCGTGTCTGTGTGTGTGTGTGTTTGTGTGTGGGGGTGTCTGTGCGTGTGTGTGTGTGTATGCATGTGTGTGTGTGTGTGTGTGTGTGTGTGAGCTAAAAATGTGTGCATGTGGGTAAATGATAATGTGCGTGCATGCCTGTCTCCGTGTGTGTGCATCTATTTGCCCTTACGCCCCCCCCCAGACAGGAAGTAGACTCTGTGTTGTAGATGAACTACGGATGTGTTTCAGAAGCCATACGAGCCCCATCACACAGACACATCCATCAGCCACTCTGTGTGTTAACACTAATTAGATCAGGTTCGAGGGAATCATAAAACAATCGGAATCAGAAGTATTCTATAAGTAAGAATATGTTTCTAAAAAAAGAGCATATAATAAATACAATAAATAAATAAATAAATATGGTATTAACGTTAACTACTAATTACGAGTACGAATCCCCCCCACTCTTGCTAATCACTAATCAATCAGCGTGCTAATCACTAATCAATCAGCGTGTCAGGGTGTAGAAGCCCTGATCTGATCCTGATGAGGGTGGAACAGAGCCGTTACGATTTGTTAATTAAAATGGAGATGGACGGGTTGGGGGAGGAGGGGACAGGGGGAGGGGTGAGGGATGTAGGACTGGTGAGGATTTCTACGTATATGATTGTTCACACATGGAAAACGTCCATAGTCATTTAGCCATGTCATTGAACTTAATGTTGGAGGTAGCTAACACATTTTGTTGGATGTACAATCTCTGTATGTCAATAAAATAAAATAAACTGGCGAAAAATGCAAAAGATCCTTGACTGAAGGTGTGGTTCTTATTCCTATATTCTCCTCCTCCACCTCCTTCTCCTCCACCACCTCCTCCACCTGCACTCTGTCCTGTTGTTGTTTTTGTATTTGTTGTAGTTACGCTAATTATGATCGTATGCTTTGAGTGTTCCCAGCCTAAAATGTCGTGTATTGTGCATGAATCCAGTGTGTCTGTCCATGTATGGCTGTCTCTTCTTTCTTCTCTCGATTTGTTGAGACACGATCAGCCAAACATTTCTGCCATACCTCTTGTTATTAAGCTTTATCGTCCCTGCGGCGTGGAAGTAACAGGTCACTCAGATCATAACCTTGGACCCATAACTGTTCTAGGGAAGTTCAAGGATTCCCAATGGACTCTTTTTGTCTCCATTTTTCTTTGCGTCCCAATAACCTTTTCACTTTTTGGATTTCTCTATTCGCTGTACTTTTCTGTTCTCTTCTTGGCTCCTGAGCTCCAGATCATATTTAGTTTCCATCCTGAGCTTGTTTTGTCCATGATTAGACAGGAATAACACAGTACTTGACGTGCTCAAGTACTGTGGCGTGACAAACAGCTTTCACGCTGAAGGTTTTCACACTGCTGTCCTGATGGGGAACAACCTGGAGAAGGAATTTCCATTAAGTCCTTGATTGCGGTGAATTTCCTCGCTTGCCTTTAGCTGACATATCTTGGGAACGACTCAAATTACAATGAGCTCGGTGGGCAGCTGTGTCAAATCAATCTGTCGGTTTTAATCCGTCTGGTTTTCATGAGGAATCACATGAAAAGCTGCTGGATTCACATCTGACATTAAAACACTTGGTAGTTGTTGAACCCTGAAGATTAGTCTCCCATTTCTCTTTTCTTCCCTTTCTTTTTGAATTTTCTTTTAATTGCCTCTCTTTCATTTCTTTGCCTTAATTTATTCATTTTATTTTATTCATCTCCCAAATGCCTTTTTATCACCTGAGATCCAATCAAACTCTCCCTTGGTGTTTTACACCCACTTGCCTTGTAGTAAATCAGTGAATCAAGTTCAAAAGCATCTCCACCCCATGATCCATCGTGTTTAAAAGGTCTCTCACTTGTCCAGTGGGAATAACAAGGAGGGCATGCATTGATGTTCCCTTTATTCCAGCTGTCTCTGTCGCTGTGTGTGCCCACAGCGGGCAGAGACAGAGAGGAGGGAGGGGGGGGGGGAGGGGGTGGGGGGGGGGGAGGTGGTGGGGGAGGAGGAGGAGGAGGAGGGTGTGGAGGAGGAGAAGGAGGAGGTGGTGGGGGAGGAGGATGAGGAGGTGGTGGAGGAGAAGGAGGTAGTGGTGGTGGAGGAGGTGGGGGAGGAGGAGAAGGAGGTGGTGGTGGAGGAGGTGGGGGAGGAGTAGGAGGAACTGTTTGTACAGCTGACCTCTAAAACTCATATTTATTTGTATTCATAATAGACCTTGAGTGCAGGAAATGAAATGCTGTTTCTGTTTCTGTAAATTTACATTAACAACCGACAGTTGCTGCCTGTTGTTCCCGACGGTGAACATATCTGCATCATTCTGCCAATTCTCTTCAATAAGCTTCTTATTAGCGAGTCGAACTTTAACAGTTCGGTTTTCTCCAAGCCTTTTCAATTTAGAGATTGATGCTGCGGTCGAATAGTCAAAAGATTACGTCCTACATCGTTTCCTAACCACTTTTCCTTGACCTCGATGGAGAACACCATGAGGTCAAGGAAAGATGCGAAGGAGAATTCATAAGGACTTAGGAAAAGACTGCACTTACACTTGACAACCCGGTGAAAAATATTACTTCATTACCAATTTTGGAATTTAAATTAAAAAAAGGAATATAGGCTACCAGTCACAAAAGTGAAACGAAATAGTTGTCACACTGAGAATGGTTGCTCACGCTCACCCTCCTGTCCACTCATATTTATGGGCCGAATGGTGCGTCGCTTTAAATGTTGCTGCCGCAAGGAATTGTGGGACGGCATTATCTCCTTTCCTTTCGTAAAGGATGGTCCAGTGTACCCTATGCTAAAGGAGATAAGATAGAAAACATTGAAGCACCTTTCCTTAGCATTTAGAGAACTCGACCAGCGCTTATCATGGCTGCCACTTAGATACTTCCGGGTCATTCACTCAGTTAGGAAGCTTCCTAAGCAAAAAAGACTATTCGACCGCAAGCCTGAGTGTCTTTTTGTTTGTTTGTTTATTTACAAGAAAACAGCAGTTCATTTAAATCAGATATCACTGGGTCTTCTAGTGGACCTAAATAAATGACTTGGATAGTTGGATAATAGGAGATAGACTACTTTAGTCTGTGAGATACGAGACATCTTTCCCCATAGCCCTCATTAAGATGTGCATTTAAAGTTTAATCACATTCACAAGGCCGCACTATTGGAGAGATTGGCTGGACTATAATTTATCTATAATGGACAAGGCCTAATGGTAGATTAAAGTTTTACTGGCTTGTAATGGAATTCATAATTTTTAACATTGCTTTTTTCCACATGGTTATGAATGTATTTATGACCATTGGATAGTGAGAAATAAAGTTTTTTGATAATGGCTTGTTGAAAAGTACATGTAAATATACATTCAGCACTCACAGAAGCAGCTTCTACTTATTCTTGTAGTATTTATTATCTATATCGCTTTAGCTATTCCATAAGCTGATAGGAGTAGTTATTTCATGTGGTTTATAAACAACTAAAAAACTGGAATCAGACAGCTAAGTGACTAAATTATAAATAAAGAGCTTCATTTGCCGGTTTACAAATGTACAAGGGGTTCATCTTGGTGCTGGTGTCAACATACGCTCAGGGATACAGAATACCAAGCGACAAATAAGAATAAACAAAGCAAACTACAGCAAAGCAGATCAACTTCCAGCCACAGGTATTTCTCTGTATGCACATCTTACCTTGTGTCCCGACATGGCCCCGGTGACAACATACAGTCACATAAATCAATCACATCTTACCTTGTGTCCCAACATGGCCCCGGTGACAACATACAGTTACATAAATCAATTATTGCGCCGAAGTCCAATAAAAACACAAACCTGTACCTGTGTTTTGTCAGAAGATTCAATAAACGATTAGATGTAATTGCTCCTCAGAGACAACAGCAAGACTGTTGCAATTTCATTGTTTCTGTTGTGATTAGATATGAGAACTTCTGCCCCTCCATCTTTCACCGTGAATGCATTACAAACAAGGAATTTCTTCCTCTCTCGATTTGATAAGTGTGTTATTTAGTGGTATGACCTCATGTTATTTAGTGGTATGACCTTATGTTATTTTGTGGTATGACCTCATGTTATATAGTGGTATGACCTTATGTTATTTAGTGGTATGACCTCATGTTATTTAGTGGTATGACCTCATGTTATTTTGTGATATGACCTCATGTTATTTAGTGGTATGACCTCATGCTATTTAGTCATATGACCTCATGTTATTTGGTGGTATTTTTTTTCTCTATTCAATTAAAGGATAACTTCTGGATTTTTCAACCTGTACCCTATTTTCCCATCATTTTGGGCTCATCATTATTGTTATTATAAGTGTCTGACAACATTATGGAAAAGATCCCTACAGAGAAATAAAGCCTTTTTATTTACCTAGTGTTTCTTGTGTTGGAATACAGAAAGTGTAGTGTTATCTAAAAGTGTTAGTGTTATCTAAAAGATTTTTGAAGTCATGGCTGAATATTTGGCTGATTTCGACAATGTGGATGAGGCTCTCAAAGTATTATTAAAGGGTAATTACTCCTCGGCCTGCGAGTAGGAACGTGTGGTGGCAGCGGTAGCGCAAAGTAACTTTTTTGTAATTATTATTTTTCTTTGAATTACTTAGTTTTTTTGTGTTTTTTTTTTTTGTCTTGATACACAGAAAAGCAAATATATGTTATGTATCAAACTTTCCTATCAATCAAATGTCATTCATATGAAAACTAAATGGAAGCATCGCTATGACGTTCCGATCGCTCACGCTGCGTTTTCTGTGTCTGTGTTCAGATGGAAAGGTGGAAGTGACGAAGGAGAGTCTGAAGCTGTGCACCATGGGCCCAGGGAAGGTGTTCGGGGAGCTGGCCATTCTCTACAACTGCACCAGGACCGCCACTGTCAAGAGTGAGTCTCCACACACACACACACAGCACACGCACACATGCACACACACATGCACAGACACACACACCTGCGTGAATGTGTGCAGATTACACTTGTCAGAGTGTCGGAAGTGGGACTCATAATTGATTGCTGTTACAGGCTGGCAGACGTGCATAGTAACACACACACACACGCACACAGACACGCAAACACACACACACACACACACACACACACACACACGTGAAACGCATTGCCACTGCATTTGTCCACCGTCCACCCAGCGGAGCATGGGACCCGCAACTCCCTGATAAAAGGCTCCTTCTCTCCCACATCATCCACTCTTGCCTAAGTGCCGCCAAAAACGCCAGCTATCTGACTGGCAAGGTTGACCGCATCCGTCTCCTCATTCACGCCTGTGTGTGTGTGTGTGTGTGCCAGTAGTATCTCACGAGATGAGTGAAGGAGGAAGCGGTAAGTGGGCCAGGGGGGGGGGGGGGGGGGGGGGGGGGGGGGGGGGGGGGGGGGGGGGGGGGGGGGGGGGGGGGGGGGGGGGGGGAGACATTTGTACAGAATGAGAGAGCGAGGGGCTTCCCGTTCCAAAGTTCTGGTTGATTAAGTCTGTGGACCCCGCCCC
>OOFB01037922.1:5218-20467 GCA_900323305.1 Trachyrincus murrayi
AGGCTGATGCTTTTTGGAGATGGTTTCCAGTTGTTTTTTGTCAATCTAATACATTGTGAGCACCAATTTTGACACTGTTGGTGCTGACATTTTGAGTTGTTTGATGATTACTTAATTGCTCTGTCCATTTGACCTGACTTATGGCTTTTCCTCTTTGGCATCAAAATAAGTGCTCGGGTCCCTCCGAAGTATGCAGGTAGCTTAATTACCGGGGAAGTTTTGTAAAGGGTGCGACCTTACTATAATCATTAAAGTGGAGGAGCCGGTGAGCAAGGTGGTCTGGCAGAGCGAAGAACAGGGATCGCAAAAGGTCAATAGATGAAGAAATGGAGGGGAAAAATGCTTTATTATTATTATATGAAATGCCCACAATAAGAGAGATCTTCTAAAGGGAGATTCATGTGGGCTGGGATAACGGCTGCACCACACGTTTGATTAATCCTCCATCTTGACTTTATATCCTCATCATTCTATTTATACACACACGTGTGTTTTTTGCTTGTAATACTCATCGCTTGTTTCCGACAATGCTATCAAGTCTATAACTCAAAGTCCCAGTGTGCTGATGGTACACCTGCTCCCGGGGAAGGGGGGCCACGGACAGCCTCCTCTGAGGGATGACTCTCTAGGACGGAGGCTCTGAGGGGGACCATCACTGATGGAAAAGAAAAAACTCAACACAATTCCAGTGATATGGGTGAGGTGTAAGCAGGAAGGACTTCCATCACTGGAGAGAGGCGTTCCGTGATGTGCCTTCAGCATCCTTACACTCTAACACGGGCAGAAGGAATGGTGCTCATAATATTTCCGGGCATGTTTGGTTCGAGGAAATGGTCTCATACATCAGTTCCATGGGAGACGAAGGTGGCTTGCTCACGTGGATGAAGCTGTGAGTGATCTCTGTTGTGGTTCTTCCTCGTTGTATATGTCTTTAAATGTTTTTTTAAAGTCCTATAAATGAGACGATAGATTACATTTAATATCAATTCAATCTTTATGCAATATCAATATTGCCAATGTTGCCTCCTAAACTGTGTGTTTTTTCCATTATCTTACAAGCTGTAGAACATCAAGTGCCACATATTGATTCGGTCTAGGTAAACTATATCGTACTTTCTAGTGCAAAATGATGCAAGCATGAGGCCCTCCTGCACCACTGGAAACAAGTCTGGGGATGTACTTCCATGGATGTACCATCTAGCTCATTATGTGACTTTGCTGCGATGCAGAAACTCCGGGAGGCTAAGTCTTTGTCAGGAGTTTTGTTTCTCATTACCCAGAGGGCTTCAGCGTGCCATATTTCTTCTGCAGCGATTCCCCAGGTTGTACCAGTGTTATCTCTTCATTACCCCCCCTCTCTCCCCAGTAGAAACACACCGCTGGCATTGATTAAGGTGCGCTAAGAACCTGCTTATGTGTTTAAATTATCTGCGCCTAATGCTGGGGGCAAGCGTTTGCAGCGGTGCCCTGGGACTGCATTATCCCGGTGATGGAAACTCTTTGAGGATCACAGCTTTGCATCCTATTTGGTCGCATAGCCGGGAGACACGCCACTGGGCCTGGAGGCCATTATAAATACATTGATTAATCTCCAAGCCCTGATAGATGGGGTAAAGTTAACAGAGACAGATAGGAACAAAGAAACTGCCAAAAAAATCTGCCGTTTTTTACAAGACCTATCGAGCAGAAAAATAGGGTGCTGCTGAAATAGATACGACAAACAATAACAGATAGGTGATTCCATTATTCCATAACAAAAAAGAATATTACAATAAGTTGTGAAAAAGTTGAGCCGGATCATTTTTCATGTTTATTTATTCTACAGACTTGAGTTAATTTTCTTTATTTATGTTCCTCTGTTTTTGCCGTGCACTCTCTGAACTTTGACATTATCGATTATGGTCCACATGGATCGCAGAATGCACGCTGAACTGAAGCTAAAGTGGGTGCATTTTAAAAGGTCACGTAGACAGTGGAGCTAGTTGATGTCAGGCATGGGAGTCGGAGGAGCTGCGGTGTTCTGCTGTCGTGCTGCAGCGTGACGCCAGAACTAGATAAACCAAGGAGTTCGCATGGTACCTCTCCATGTTCTCCTCAGAACACACAGCAATACAAATGTAAGTGCAGTGTTGTCAATGCGCAATAATGACTTGTCAGTTACTAACACATGGTATACCAGCAGCTATGAAGTATGCCAACACATCCTCCCTCGCTTTTAGGCTGCATGAATCCCAGTCTAACACATTAAACACAAGCAAGGATGAATTATACAAAGAGCATAATATCCAGCGCGGCTGTCTATTAATTAATTCACATTTTGTGTGACATTTAACTAATCTATTTCATGAGAGCTGGATGGGGGAGGCGGGGGGGGGGGTGTTGGAAGTTATTCCAAATTATTGCCAGAAGTGAAATAATAGAGGAAATTCATTTACAGGCCTGCAGAGCATTGGTCAGGTTGGAGCTGTAATTGTCTTGTTGAAATGCACACCTCTCACCACCTGAGCCTAAACCCTGGGCCCGCGCTGCTGGATGCTGCCCCGGATTCGGTCACTGGTGCTCATATGCAGCGAGGAAACAATTTAAATTTTTTTAATGACTGTAGGAGGAAAAGCCTCCTGCAGACCGTGCTAGAGCTTTACGTTGGAGGAATTGTTGGTAACTAAGGGACCCATCTGCAGTGTAGCAGCTGCTGCTGCCGCAAAACAAGTAAAATAAAATTATAATAAATATGAGCAGAATCATTTTTTTTGCTCCATCTGAGAAACGGGATTAAAATCATTAAGTGCACTCAAATAATTGGATTAAACAGAGAAACCCCAGGGATGCTTACTAAATCAATTAGCTGGCCCTGGTTTATTTTCACACATCACATCTTTAGACATCTGAGGTGGGGGTAGTTCTCGCTTGGGACATATCCAGACTTGCGTGCCAAGAAAGCTTAGCATGTACAAAAGCTAAACGCTCAAAGTCAAACAACTTGTTGTATATTATACGCGGCGCTGTACTCTACTGATACTGCCATTTCGGCTAAACACAAATATTCAGTAATTATGGCAAGGCTTGGAACTTGGAACCGTTTATCACAGAAGCAGATGTACCTTGAAGAGAAGGGGAGTCAAATAGTTTCACATAGTTCGGTTCTCAAGACTAAATAAAGATGCATATAAAATAAACAGTGGTCCTGGAATGTGCACAGTCATGAAATACATATTCTGCGGCTGATGTCGATTTGATATTTCATCTAGCAGCGATGAGGCACAGAGGGAAAGCACAACTTAGCACTTAGCAGTGAATGCAATCTGTTGCCTGACCTTAAATAAACCAGCAAATGAATGGCTTGTGATAGTCTGCTGAAACATTACGACTATGAAGAACAAGCAAGAGGGAAGCGTTTGTGTCTGGCTCGCTGTTGTGACTGTAGTCCATAGGGTTTTGTTGGATTACATTCATCCATCCATTCATTCATTTTGTTTTTTCATCCGTTTGATATTGGCATATCATCACTGATACAACATTTCCTGAGTGAGAGATAGTGTGAGTCCACTGTAGACAAGATCACCTTTGCAATCTTATTTGTCAGTGAGGTGTAAGCACCTACATTGGATGTATTAACGCGCTCATGTCAAGCATGACGGCGTAAGTTGTGAAGCCGCCGTTGTATGTAATATCTAATTATTTTTTTAATAGCCCCCCTAAATGTGTTCAGATTAAGCATGCATAATATAGTGCATATACATATACTGTACGTTCATACTAGCCAGGATTAGATATTCATTATAGTGTCACGTGGCGAACCATCATGGTAAAATAGGTCCCTGGCAGAATATAGTCCATCTATACTTAATGCTGTGTCCAGTCACAGAGTATCACACACCTTGTGTTATGATATCACCGCCAAGGGCATAGCCGCGTGAGTGTTCCCATCAAGGTAATGATGTAGGCGAGTCCTTGGGAAGCCGTTCTTATTAAGCTATAAAATAAATGAATAAATACCTCCCCCTTCACTTTGTCCCAGTGTTGTGACGCCAGTTTCATCCTTTCCCTCGGTGATGCCAGGGAAACAAATATGGGAGTGCAATTTTAAGAGTGATGCAACTGCATTGAGAGATAGAGAGGGGGCTGGGCCAGGAGACAGGGAGGAGAGGAGATAGAGAGGGGGCTGGGGACATCAGCAGGCAGGGTGCAGAGCAGGCAGGGCGACAGTCAGCAGGCAGGGCGACAGTCCGCAGGCAGGGCGACAGTCAGCAGGCAGGGCGACAGTCCGCAGGCAGGGCGACAGTCAGCAGGCAGGGCGACAGTCCGCAGGCAGGGCGACAGTCAGCAGACAGGGCGACAGTCCGCAGGCAGGGCGACAGTCAGCAGGCAGGGAGACAGTCCACCACAGCAACACGTTTGCTCACGTTTGTCCACGTTTGCGACCAAATGAGGTGCATTTGCATCCAGATTAAAGTGATGGCGATGGTGGGGACAAGGAGGCGGTAGAGGTCCATGAATTCCTTATTCCCGATACTCAAGAAATAAAAGTCAAATCTAAAAACATTTTACAAAATCCGTGAAAGTACCATTTCAAATTATTTACTCAGGTTCAAGTAGTACATGGTGGGAAATGTGTAAAAGTAGCCCCTCTAAAATGCATTACTAAGGCAATATCTTATCTGTGAGTCACATTAATGCTCAATAGAAATGAAGAGAGGGACGTTTGCACCTCAAAGTGTTTCTGAACACAAGCGAACTTCCTCAATCCTAACTATGTAGGTCACATAACAAAATAACATTTTACATAAGAGTGAGAGCTTTACTCAACCCTTGGCTGGGTTGAAAATGATTGCATTCGTGGTAACAACACATGATCTCATTCACAGTGATTGTTTATTTGCAATTCAAGCATTTCGCCTCAAATATCCGACGACAAGTTGTAGTTGTAATCGGCAATTGGCATTTTTACAGCAGTAGCTGGACGGCGTTTACATTGCAAATAAAGTATTTCATCATGTTTTATTGAGCAAATGCAGTCAGTTTTAATCCAGCCATCAGTCATTTGTGGTGTAAAGCAACGTGTGTGTGTGTGTCTGTGTGTGCGCAAGCAGCCAATTGCGGTTTAAATGTAGAAATGAGCAAATAAGAGGGATCATCTGCCTCTCTGTTCTGTTGCATCGGTTAAGGTTTACAGTCGATATGTGAACTCTAGAGTTACAAGACTGTAATGAGTAGAAAGTTCAATGTCTTCAGTGAAGTCTTCTCATGACTGATGTTGTCCTTCTAATGAATGTTTTCGATTAGTTATTTCATTTTAAATAACATTAGACATGGTAGTATGGTTTCCGGCTTTTTCTTCTTCTTAGATTTCGTTTCGTGGCAAAATCAGGAAGAAGCAAAGCAAAACATTAGCGTTGAACTCGAACAAACTAAAGTCAGCTATCTTGTGTTTGACGTGATAAAGGTGCAATAATGAGGTGCATTGTACCGGGTTGTTATAATGTTAGACTTGCCTTGAAAGCACATTTTCATTGTTTTCCACAAGATGTAACTTTGTGCCAGACATGGCTGGAAGTAATCAGACACCCCGATAACAGCCAAAGAAGTTCGTAAACGAGGACTAAGGATACGCAGCGACCACAATGAAGCCACCGACCACCAAGGACCGTCTGGAGCTGTAGGCCTACCACCGACTACCAAGGACCGTATGGAGCTGTAGGCCTACCACCGACTACCAAGGACCGTCTGGAGCCTGGAGCTGTAGGCCTACCACCGACTACCAAGGACCGTCTGGAGCCTGGAGCTGTAGGCCTACCACCGTTTTCCCATCGTCGGTCGAACCCTCCAGGTAGGTACTAAGCCGGCTGGCTAATAAGACGTGTCTCTGTGATACATAGGATGTCTACGGTAACAGTCAGACAGCTTGCTGGCTGTTGTTATGGGATGTCTACGGTAACAGACAGCTTGCTGGCTGTTATAGGGTTAGCTAACAATAATAGACAATGTTGTTGTCTGCAGGTTCCACATCAGAACAATGATATGCGTCCTCGAGTTTGACAATAAACCGCCTGGTTCTACTTCCTGCATTTGTAAAGGAAACCAACAAAACAGCGTCAAATATGAACATAATGAAATAACTCATCTAAAAATGAAGGTGGACACATTGATTAGAAGGACAACACCAGTCATGAGAAGCAGGGACGTGTGTTTACAACAAGTCTAACGTGGAGTTTGATGTTGAATGTTCTTCTATTGGATGGGGGTTATTAAATATACAAATATTGAAGCAAGCGACCTAAAAACCTTCTGGGGTGCATACAAAAGCCCGGGTATGTGTGGAAATGACCTCAGAAGTGTTTTAAAGTTAAATTCCCCTTTAAGTACATGGCACATTGTTACCTATGCTCTGTGCGTGTGTGTGTGTGTGTGTGTGTGTGTGTGTGTGTGTGTGTGTGTGTGTTTGTATCCGTGTATGTGCGTGTATGCGTGCATGCATGTGCGTGCCTGTGCTTAAGGCAGAGGGAACTAGCAGACTATGTTAAAGTCAGTGAGAGCATTACACCTACCATGTTGTCTGATTTGCAACAAGGAGGAACATTCCAGAGCAGTCAGTGACCTGAAGGTCGTTAGATGCAGCCATAGTCAGAGTGATGGTATTTTGACCATCATAAACACGTGGCTCACTTTTGCTCGTCTCTTTTCAGTTCACCTTTAATTCCATTATTGATCGGAGGAGTTCCCAGCCAAGTTGGATGGCCCAAGTGGCTCCCATTGGTCAAGGTGGTCCAGATTGTCATGTGGAAAGCCAATGAGCACGGAGGGGATAAGAGACAATTTCAACAGTTTGCTCAACTTCTAAGTTCAGAAGGAAGTCTGTCCCTCGCACAAGATGGGGAGTAGTGAAAATGGCAAACCTGGAGTGGTCACTGAAGAGGCACTCAGAGTCTAGAAGAACCTCATACAGTAGATCATACACTGTATAGTGTACTACATAGTAGCTCCCATATAGAAATGGGTAAATGTGCTGTGTAATGTGGTTGTGTGCTATTGGGTGGGTGTGTATTCCTGTACTGTACATTTCATTGTATATTTATATTGTATTTCATGTGTTGTACTTTTCAAGTGTATGCACAGAATTTTGCAACAATAGCCTGTGAGGGCTAAACGAGATCCAAATAATGCAAACAAACTAAATATCCTGGTCACCCAGAGCTGTGTGCTGAAGTGTCATCATCCAGAGAGCATGCCAATACTCTGCCCTTCTAATACTGATCGAAACAGCAGTCTTGGTCATAGGGGAAGCAGGCTGATCCTCCAGGTATCACAGTGATTCTTCCTCAAGAGGATGTTGGTCGTCCTCTGTAGTCAAGAAGCACTTCTGAGGTTGTGCTAATTATGGACTCCCATATGTTGAGGGATCCGACTCTGAATGTTCATGGAGACACGGCCAGGTGATGGGGAGGGCCGTCCGGCACAACACTCCAGAGACACTGGAGGCTAAAGCGTCGAGGTATCCCGTGACCTCGCTAAAATCTGAAATGATGCATGCAATACCTTCTTCATATAACCTAAACTGTACAGTGGGTTTTTTTTTCTCAAAGAGAGGCATTGAAAACGAATTAGCTACATGTTTTTTTTTATTCATAAATGATTAAATCTGGGGTGTTTAGCTTTCAATGGAATTTAAAAGTGCATTCTTTATGTCCCTAATGTGCTTCCCTAGAAAACCATCAACAACCTCAAGTAGTTGATGGCACTGCATCTGCCTGAGATTAGAAACAAGGAAACCTGGTTCAGTGCCAAAATTCTGCAACTGAATGTAAATGTGTAATAATGGTATAGCTGTTGCAAATATGGTTGTCATAACAACCCCCCCCCCCACACACACACACACACACACACACACACACCTGGCACACATAGCCTGGACTTCCTGGAAGATACTGCAGAGAAAATGTGACAGGTGCTTAGTAGTGACACCAGTTCCCAATAAAGCACACATTAAAGTAAGTGTGTGTGTGGACTGTCGGCAAATGTGCAAGGTTGACCGGGCATCAATTGCAAGAGAGTGAATGGAGAGCATTGCTGGGAAATACTAAAGGAGACAATGGGCTTCATCTGCCCAATTGCTCATGTGACATTTTGTGAAGGCAGCCACCTCACGTGCCATTGAGATCTGCCTCTTTAAATGTTTACCCTCACAGCTCAAAGCAAAGGCCCACTGTTTGGCACTGCAATCCTGCTCATCTCCCTCGGTGGCACCATTTTGTGGAGGCGGAAGAGGCCAATGCTTTCGCCATCCGCAGAACTGTTGCTGGGCTTTTGAGATATCGCCTCATTAATGCTCCCGCCTGCCCGCCTCCGCTCCGCCTCTAATGTGAATCAGCCGGTGGAGTGGAACACGGTATTTTGATCTCGCTCAAGGAATATGAGTGCACAGCAAATCAATGGCCACATGCCCAAACAAACATGATCCCTCAGCAAATATTGGAGCATGCAGAAAAGGCCGCAGGTAGGTGCGAATCTTTTGCGCACACAATCCCTAAAACCCAGGAATAATTAGCATACCGCAATGTTTACCTTTTGATTTATTGTTAAACCCCTAACCCCCGCCCCACCCCACCCCCACCCAAATAAAACACCCACCCACTGCATCAATTGAGGGATGAATCCTTTGAAGTTGCAAGCGCTCACTGGTGATAACAGTGAAAAAATAGCAAGCAAGTAAACAACTAGTCGCTGAAGTTATGTTCAAGATCCTCGGGACATTGGATCCACTTCAACGGGGTCTCTCCGGTTTTTACTGATTGTTCTCATTTAGATTTTATTACTATAGACAAGATTGGTGCTGAGAGCGCTGGGTTTGCGGTCAAAGTGCTCAAATATTCACAGGCTGTGAGTAGGCTTGAGAGGATGAAGCCTTGGGATTGATTACAATTGTAAATCAAGATCCAGTTCGATACACTCAGAAAAAAAGAGCTATTTAAAGGAGAGGCGCGATCCGTCGCTCGATGGAATTCATTCTCGCCGCAGGGATAAGTTAGGTGGTTTAAGTGTGTTCCACTTACCTCTTTATAGGCTCCGTGATGACTGCTGAAATGGCCTGCCGTGAAATATGCGATGTTGAAGTGAAGTTGCGGGCTTCACAACTTGTTCAGCAGGAGAAGCATGCTGGATGTTTAGCATAGAAGGGAGGAGTGCCACTAGCTGGACCTTAGCATAGAAGGGAGGAGCGCCGCTAGCTGGACCTTAGCATAGAAGGGAGGAGTGCCGCTAGCTTGACCTTTGTGAACACGGAGGAGAGACACGATCGGGCGGAAAACATCTCCCTTTGTGAAAACAAAGGGAGAAAATAAAATATTTTTATCTTGCATCTCTGTACCCTGTGGAAATTAAGTTTCCCATTTTAATCCAATGCTGTGGACATTAATCCATCCATCCATCCATCTGTGAAAATAATCAAAATAACGTGACAATTTGACATGAAAATACAACTTCCCAGACTAACTACTTTGAGATTCCAGTTTGTAAAGTGAACTTTATAGAATTACCTGAAAGCAAGTGGTTTAATAAATAGTGTAACTTATTATGTGTCTTCACCACCCCCTCTCTCCAACTTCAAACAGATAGATTGGAAAACCTTACCACACCCATGGGCGTGTGTGAGTTAGGGTGGTGTTGTGACGGTGAACAACTGCAATAGACATGTTCGGAGTCCTTAACATTATTAATGCAATCAGCTGACTCAGAATGTCCTATTCTTTATGTCTGAATAACCATGGATTGTATTATTCACTACGAACTGGAGACGACTTACGTGGAGACCGGTGCTCTGATCTTTTCTTTCTCTCTTTATGTTTCTTCTTTTCTTTCTACTTTTCCGTCTTTTCCGTCTTTTCCCTTCTCTTCGCAACTCCGCCGTTATCGGCAGCTGTTTGTGGCGCCGAGGCATGGAAGGAGGTCGGGATGGATATTAAAATGAATCCCCTGATATTTGTGCCTGGCAGATGGATTCATGAGCGAATGCAGCGGACATCGAATGCCGAGGCGAAAAAGGAATGTGGCGTTTTGCAATAATCCTTCCCGGGTCTGAGCGGCGTCTGGTCGGCGGATGCCTGCGGAGGGGCACAGGTTGCCGCGGTTTCTATTACTTAAAAAAAAACACAAACAGCACATCCAGATGGCCCCACAACAAACACAAACATTTTTGGGTGTTTTTCGTGGGATTTTTTTGACTTAAAAACAACAAACTCTCGTCTTTAGTCTTTTTCGTTTTTTTGTTCTTTTTGTTCATTATGTTGGCTTGCAATTCTGTCATGATTTAAATGATGATTAAACGCACAAGTGAGTGAAGGTTGAGGCTCAAGCCCTTGGGCCAGAGCACATTTATTAGAATGCCGTGGCGGTGAGTAAGATGTATTAGTCAATCAAATGCCGCAGCGCAGCTGAGTAATTCACCGTGTTGGAAGAGTTCCTTTAAAACTGTAATAATTGCGTTCTTATTTACTTTCTTTGCAGTCTTTCTAACACGCACACACATACAGTCTTTCTAACACACACACACACACACACACACACACACACACACACACTGAGAGTGCACCAGGCTTTATTGGGAAAGACGTGGCCTCTCCATGTGTGGTAAGAGGAAATACCCAGGAAATGTATTTGCCTCTCTTGTGAAGTCATTCAATTGCTTTAATTCCCAAAGATTTTTTAAAAACTGCTCCTGTGGGTCCACCGGCAGGTGCTTACACCCCACTAGCACCATATGTTTCTGTTGGCACACCCCCGGACTAACAACATGCACTCGTATGCAAACCCGCACAACAACAAAAATTGTTTGTGTCTCCAAAGAGACATTAGAGACATTAATGAAATCCGTAAAATCATACAAACATACATACTCAAACATGTATACAGCACAAAATAGACTTCGAACTGCAGAACGAAAGCAGCTTCGCAAAAACAAGGTAAACACAAAGATCCGCTGGAGACTGAACGCCACAAGGAGAAAGCCCCAACTGTGAGAAGGGCCGTCTTTCAGCGAGCAGGTGGGCCTCGGAGTATCTGGACATCATTAAAAGATGGATAGGGTCGTAGGTGATTGAATAGTTCCCGCGGTGGCAGAGGGCACAGGAGAGAGAGAGAGAGAGAGAGAGAGAGAGAGAGAAGAGAGAGAGAGAGAAGAGAGAGAGCGAGAGAGAGAGAGAGAGGAGAGAGAGGAGAGAGAAAGAGAGAGAGGAGAGAGAGAGAGAGAGAGAGGAGAGAGAGAGTGATGGAAGGTTATGTGCCTCTGTGGCAGGTTGCTGGGCTGTGGTGGGGTGTCGGCGACCCCCGCTGCTGAGGTGGAGGTACAGGGAACTTGGACTGGAAGCTAACTGGTCGCGGAGCAGCAGGGGGGTGGTGATGGTGGTGGTGGAGGAGGGGTCTCAGCAGGTAGTGAAAGGTATCTCAGATGGCCATGCCCTCGAATCCCCCCCCCCCTCGGGCCGTGCCGGAGACTAGGCAGACCCCACACTGTGGCGACGGCAGAAAGGAGACAGTGATTAGTGAAGTCTTTGTGTGTGTGAGGAAAAGTAAGCTGCGCTTCATCAACATTCATATTCTGATGGCGTGTGTGTGTGTGTGTGTGTTGCTGTCTGTTTTTTTTATAGCACAGGTTAAATAATTCTTAATTTTTTCCCCTGCAAGGGTTAGAACAAGAAGCATAATGAGCTGCCACTCGTGGAACCAATCCCAAGACTCGTATCTCTTGACTAATGTGCTCTGCGCTCAATGAGTAACTGCCTGACAAAGTAGGAAATGAACATAAAAAAAACATCAGAACACATCAGAACATAAACAAAATGAGATGAGAAAAGGAGGAAAACATCCATAAAGTTGTTCTGAAACTCTTTATTGAGGTAATATTAGTGCAATCTATCAGTGATGTACTGGAAAATCCATAACCCTACAGTGGAAATTTCACCCCTGTGTGCCGTTCCCCTTTATGAAGAGCAATCTCAGAGCAGAAATACTTGCCTCTGCGGAGCTCATTTTTCAAGCCGTGTGACGTGGAATTGCCGTGTCAGAAACAGAGACATGAGGGGGGAGTCATTCTTATGCCATTTATCCATCAGAATGTCACTGTCACCCCGCGGCATCACCCCCCACACCGTTAAATAACAATCAGCACCAATCCAATCTGTGATTGATTAAACAAGTATGCAGAGAAATATATTCAGAATAATACACACCCTCCCATGTCCTCCACACACAGCTATTCTTGATTTTTTCATATTAAATGCAATGATTTTATTTTATTTGAGTATTCTTTTTTTATTAAATGTCATTCTCACACCATCCACCATTCGTATTTGCTTTGAACTGCTGTTGCAATAAATCTAGCAGAGCAGCCGTTACTGCTGGCACTGCAATTAACCCTCAGACAAATAGAAAGCACAGATCATTAGTGCTTGCTTTAACCTGCCCTGGAAACCCAATGGAGAGCTGTTGGTCACCAGACCGCCACAGTTATAGTTTTGGCTTGACTATAAAACCGTGGAGTGGAAAGAAAGAAAACGTATACAGATGAAAAAATCTGTTGGACTAGTTCAGCACTGGATCTATTTGAGGCAAATGCTGAGGAATGAATTGTTATTGAACCCCTTCTCATTTCTGTTAGGTTGTTGCCGTGTGAATAAAATGACTTTGTGATATTCAATATACTGGCCGTGTGGGAAGCTTTCCTCACTGCTATTGTGTTACCTCTCTCCCATGTCTCTTTTTGGCTTGAGTCAGACAATAGACTTTTATAGAGACAACACATTTTACAGACTTTTGCCATGTTTTATAGACTAAACTTTCTAGAGTTGTTTATTTATTATATATAAAAATAAAAAAAAGTGCCCACATTACAGCGGTTGTGATTAAAACCTTTGCAGCCTCTAATATTTTATTCATATACATTTGATATACATTGTAGTGCCCTCATTCATATCTGTGCAAATGTTGTCCTCGTGACCTTGATGCAGTCATCCAGTGTCTCCCAATGATTGAATTTACATTTTAATTGGTAAAGGCGATTAGGGATTCAAAATGAGTGAAGAAAGTTACTGCCCTCTCGAACTCCGATTCTCCCTCGTCCTCCTCTCCGTGTCTGAGGCTCTCCCAGGCTCCGCATCGTGTTTCTGCTAAACTGTGGCTCCTCTCTAAAAAACACACCCCCTGCACACACACCCATCTCCCACTCAACCCCCCAATGCAAAAAAGGAGGTGAATTGTGAAGAAGTAATGGCTGTTTGTGTGGAGTGTGATGTGTAGAGCCATCAGACTCTGCCTTTTCGTTGATTTGCAGGAGTGTCGCGGAGGAGTCTCCGGGACTTGAGGAGGTAAATGTGGATTGTCAGAAATCAATTTTCCGGTGCCTGTCCCCGGGGAGTGCTCCAGGCACCGTCAACAATAGGCAAGATGAATAAATCAGATCTTCTGGAGAGCATGTAATAATCCCAAGCATAATGGCGTCGCTGCACAGCATAATTCAATCTAAACTTGAAGAAGGCAACTGTTGATCAGTACTAAATTGAATATTTCACATGGGCTTTCTGTGACGATCCTCCACCCCCCCCCCACTCACCTGCCATTCTGCAACCCTCTACGTTCCTCCATAAGCTTTTTACTGCAACACAGAGGAGCTGTTAGGAATCAAGCAGGCCGGGCCGCTGATGGATCACATGGCATGTTTCATCTCCTCCCTCGCCTTCTGCGTTCTTCTTCTTCTCCCTCATTACTGCCAGCGGTATAAGGGCTCTCCCTGCTTGGTGCTTCTGCTGGCAGTTAGGACTTTTGTTTGCCATCATGTGCATAGTGCAGCAACGATGTCAACACGCTCACTGCTAAACACTTCAAACAATGCAAGTTTAATGAGTGTCAACGCTGCGGCGTACCTGAGGGTGCGTAGTTTCCTCCATTTCCTCCTTTGTCATCCAGCACCACACTGTGTGATGGTGTTGGTGGAGAGTTTCATATTCGCTCTCCGCCCGCCGACAGATTTAATGTGACATTGTGTGCCTTCGCATATTTTGTCAGAGTTTTTCTGTCTGAAATTGGTTGCGCTGGTGCCAGCCTTGATTTCATTTCAACACATTAAAATTGCAGAGTTTTGGCAAAAAAATGAAAGGGTAGCGCTGCTCTATCTGTTCTGTTATTTGAGATATTCATCACACAACTGCTATTGTTGCTGGGGGAATATTTGGTTTATAGACCTTTCCTTTCTGACAAATATACTGAATATACATCGTAATGACATGAACTGATCAATGGTAGATTGTTCCAGTACAGCAAGTGGCCATGATACAGATGAAGATGACTACTACTACTACTACTACTACTACTACTACTATACTACTTCCAGTACAGCGAGTGGCCATGATACAGATGAAGATGACTACTACTACTACTACTACTACTACTACTATACTACTTCCAGTACAGCGAGTGGCCATGATACAGATGAAGATGACTACTACTACTACTACTATACTACTTCCAGTACAGCGAGTGGCCATGATACAGATGAAGATGACTACTACTACTACTACTACTACTATACTACTTCCAGTACAGCGAGTGGCCATGATACAGATGAAGATGACTACTACTACTACTACTATACTACTTCCAGTACAGCGAGTGGCCATGATACAGATGAAGATGACTACTACTACTACTACTACTACTACTACTATACTACTTCCAGTACAGCGAGTGGCCATGATACAGATGAAGATGACTACTACTACTACTACTACTACTACTACCAGTACAGCGAGTGGCCATGATACAGATGAAGATGACTACTACTACTACTACTATTACTACTATACTACTACTACTACTACTACTAGTACTACAACTACTATGACTACTACTACTATTACTATACTACTACTACTACTATACTATTACTACTATACTACCACTACTACTACTATACTACTACTACTAATATTACTACTACTATACTATTACTACTATACTACTACTACTACTACTATTACTACTACTACTATACTACTAGTACTACTATACTACCACTACTATTACTACTATACTACTACCACTACTACTACTACTCTACTACTGCTACTACTACTACTACTACTATGACGACTAGAAAAACAACAACCACTAGTACTACTACTGCCACTAGGAATACTTCTGCTACTTCTATAATACTCCTATGACTACTGAGAGTACTACTTATCCCACTACTTCTACTTCTACAGT
>OOFB01037926.1:12400-22403 GCA_900323305.1 Trachyrincus murrayi
GTTGAAGACATAATGAGGGTCATAGAAAAGGAACTAGGGGAGAGGTCAACAAGCTGAAAATGCACAATTACGATGAGCAATAATAAGAGTATTGTGGGTTCTTTTGTTCCAGAGGAGCAGAGAACAAGAAAATGAAAAAACAACGAAACGTTCATCAGCTGCCAGATAAACCCATTGTGCCCAAGTTCTGTTTGTCAAGGTTGTAAAATGACTGCTCCTCTCTCTCTCTCTCTCTCTCTCTCGCTCTCTCTCTCTCTCTCCCTCCCTCTCTCTCTCTCTCTCTCTCTCTCTCTCTCTCTCTCTCTCTCTCTCTCTCTCTCTCTCTCTCTCTCTCTCTACCCCCCCCCCTCTGGGTGATGTTTTAAAGGCTGTCTTCTCTCGCCCCCCCACAGGTAAATTGGTAGCCATCGCTGTCATCGATGACAAGAACCCGTCGGAGGAGTGCGTGAGGTACGTTGGCGGCCATGGTTCC
Source organism: Trachyrincus murrayi (assembly GCA_900323305.1). Classification (NCBI taxonomy): domain Eukaryota; kingdom Metazoa; phylum Chordata; class Actinopteri; order Gadiformes; family Macrouridae; genus Trachyrincus; species Trachyrincus murrayi. The sequence continues at coordinate 12,873 of OOFB01037926.1, forward strand.
CATGGTAACCGTTGTTGGTGCCTTTTTGAAGGACTTTTTTCCAAGGGTTTTTCTTTTCCGTCTTTTCAGAATAAAGTCGCTGATCCAGACGGTGGCGAAAGACTACAGGCAACACTTTAACAGGTCAGAGGTCAAACCCCTCTCTTTATTACGTTATTTGACAGTATATTCCAAGATGGGGCGTTCACACAACATTATTATGTTGTCAGTACGTTGTTTACACGTTGTTTATATGTCAGCGTCTACAAAATGTCTGCTGCCAAATATCACCGACCCGGCGCTTTCAGCTGCCAATCAAATCGCTGGGCTGGTTGCCGTGGTGTCGGTGTATGATGTATGATGGCTCGTTTCATCTCAGAGTGTTAGAGAGAGTGTGAGTAGTTAATAGATGGTAGATTTTTAACCCTGAGAATGTTCTTGAAGACCTTTTGTGCTGGAAGGCTCTGTGGCGTTACTGTCACACGTTTGCACTCCTGTAGTTTTGATGGATGCTGCGTATTAATGTGATCACAACTCACACACTAACCCTAACCCTCCAACCCTAACCCTCCATATGGATACAGAAGCTCTGCGGGTCTCTGATGGGGTCTCTGGGGGTCTTGTGTTCTTACAGGGACTTCCAGTTTGGACACATGGATGGAAGCGACTACATTAATAGTCTCATCATGGGGTGAGAGATCATCTTCCTAACTCCTCCTAACTCCTCCTCCTCGCTCTTAAAGGGAAAGTCCGGGTTTTTTCAACCTGGACAACATTTTCCCATCATTTTGGGTCTAACTGACTAATGCGGACAACCATTTTAGAAATTGGTCCAGTATTGTAGCCTGCATTGTAACCCTTTAGGGCAACAGCACCCCGTCAATGTACGCCCTCTGAAAGTGCTTGTTTTACCACTGACAGGCCCAGACTGTTATAAGTGTTTGACAACATTGTCGAAAGGATCCAAACAGAGACCTTTGGCTTGTGTCTAACCAAGAAATCCAGTGAGAGTTGAGTTGCTGCAGGAAGAGAACGGTGGAAACGTGAGTGAGAGATGGACAGAGGTGATTTCGACAATGTGAGATTTCAGAGCGAGACTTGTCCTCGAGGGAGACTTGGTTAAGACACAATAACAAACACACTGGATCAAGCGAAAAGTAAAGAAAAAAGTAGTATTTCTCTGTAGGATCCGTTCCATAATGTTGTCAGACACTTTTAATAACAGTCTGAGCCGGTCAGTGGCTAAATAAGCACTTTGAGAGGACGTACATGACGGGGAGCTGTTGACCCAGAGGGTCACACGGCTGATGTTTCACGGCTGACGACTGAAACGCTCTCGCTCAATACTGGACCAATTTAAAAAACCGTTGTCCACATTAGTCACTTAGACCCAAAATGATGGGAAAATAGGGTCCAGGTTTTCCCTTTAACACCTCCTCTTCCTCACTGTCACCTCCTCTTCCTCACTGTCACCTCCTCTCCTGTCTACTCCTTTCCTATACCACGAAACTCCCATCATCCCTATCTATCTCCTCCTCTTATTTTCTCTCTCGTTTCTCCCCCATCTCTCCCATTTTCTCTCCTTCTCCCCTCCTAAGTAAACTCTTCTTCTCTCCTTTTGTGTGTGTGTGTGTGTGTGCGTGTGTGCGTGTGTGCGCGTGCGTGTGTGCGTGCGTGCGTGTCCAGCGAGGTCAAGGTCCCCTCGGTCATCATCCTCAACACGTCCAACGAGCAGTACTTCCTGCCGGACGGACCCGTGGACAGCCTGGACCAGCTGGTCGGCTTCATCACAGGAGTTCTCAATGGCTCCGCCCAGGTCTGGGTCCAACCCCGCCCCCTCGCTCTAACTGTCTCACCTGTCTGTCTGTCTGTCTGACTGACTAACCCGTCTGTCTGTGTGGTTGTGCAGGCGTACGGAGGCGACGGGATCGTCCAGAGACTGAAGCGTGTTGTGTTTGACGCCAGGTCCACCATCATGGTACGTATCCTGGACCCGTCTGGTGAGGGTCAGACAGTCTGGCTGAGGGTCAGACAGTCTGGCTGAGGGTCAACCAGACAGTCTGCCTGAGGGTCAGACAGTCTGGCGGTCAACCAGACAGTCTGCCTGAGGGTCAGACAGTCTGGTTGACCCTCAGCCAGACTGTCTGGTTGACAACCAGACAGTCTGCCTGAGGGTCAGACAGTCTGGCGGTCAACCAGACAGTCTGGTTCAGAGGGAAGCCTGGTGTTTGCTTGAGCTGTGAGGTGAATACTAACAGGACCAGACCAGCCCAGAGTCATCCTGCTGAATAACAGCCACTTCAAACAGAAGGAAAGATGGAAGATGTGAAAAGCGCTGAACCACCAGAAGGCCGACGGAGAGCCAGCGGGGACGTCACCCGGGGATAGAATTATGTCTTAACTGAACAGTCTGGTGACCGACTGGGTTCTCCACGCCACCTTCAGACACTATTAATGAAACCCGTTTCCTCCTCTCCTCCTCCATCCATCTATCTTCTCTCTATCTTTCACAAATTCTCTCTCCATCTCTCTCGCTCCCATTTGTCACTTTCATAAACTTCTTTCCATCTCTCACTTTCATGAATTCTCTCCGTTTACCTTTCTCTCTACGTCTATTACTCAAACTTCTCTCAATTTTTCTCTTTCGCTCTCCGTCTCTCTCCGTCTCTCTCTCTCTGTCTCTCTCTCTCCGTCTCTCTCTCTCTGTCTCTCTCCGTCTCTCTCTCTGTCTCTCTCTGTCTCTCTCTTTCCGTCTCTCTCTCTCTCTGTCTCTTTCTCTGTCTCTCCGTCTCTCTCCGTCTCTCTCTCCGTCTCTCTCTCTCCATCTCCCATCATGCTCTTCTTCCCTCCCCAGTCTGTGTTCCGCAGCTCCCCGGTGCTCGGCTGCTTCCTGTTCGGACTCCCACTGGGCGTCATCAGTCTCATGTGCTACGGCATCTGCACCGCCGACTCGGACCCGGACGCTGGAGACATGGAGCTCATGAAGAGGGAGGGGTTCACCGACGAAGAGGAGGAGGAAGAGGAGGAGGAGCAGCGCCGGGCGGCCCAGCTGGAGGGCCCAGAGAACGATGAGGAGGAGGAGGAGGAGGAGGTGGTGGAGGAGGAGGAGGAGGAGGAGGGGGAGGAGAAGGCACCCGAGCAAAAGAAGACGGATTAATGTGGGGGGGGAGAAGGGCGTGGGCGGGGCTTGCCGGGAATAGGGCGTGGTCTGTCAGAAAGTGGGCCACGCCCACCGGATGGAGGATGGTGGGTGGTTCTGGCCGGTGGGACGCAGAGAGACGCATCAGAGACAAATCAGCCTGCTGTTGTTTTTGTTTGTTTGTTTTCAAGTCTCTCCTTCCCCCCCCCACCACCCTCCCTTCCCTCCCCCCAGCAGGTGGTCTCTGCTCTCTCTCCCACACCGATGGACCCGAAGCCCGTCGGAAACAAACAACATAATGTGCCGCAAGAAGCCAAGCGAGATCCGTTAACACCGACGAGCCTTTTTTAAATGTAGATCTAAGAAAGGCTGGTGGTCAGCGATAGAAGATCTCCCGGCTTATTCAGTACATGGGGGGGTGCTGCTCATGGGGGGGGTGTTGCTCATGGGGTGTGTGTTGCTCATGGGGGGTGTTGCTCATGGGGTGTGTGTTGCTCATGGGGTGTGTGTTGCTCATGGGGTGTGTGTTGCTCATGGGGGGTGTTGCTCATGGTGTGTGTGTTGCTCGGTGACCGTGAGGATAACCGATAGCGGTGGAGAATTCCAGGTTCAGAGAATGTGAAGTCTTGCCATGTTTCCTTTTTTTTTAAATTTTGATCCATCCTTGCAATAAAGCCACGCGTTTTAACTCTGTAATTATAGAACTCCAATTTGTGCTAAATTATCAAATCAACACGGTTGACTCGAAATCCTGGTTCAGACTTTTACTTTCGAGACCTGGAGTTTCTACCTCTGCTACGTACATAATCTACTACTCTTTAAGACGTTTGCCATAGTTTGATTCATACAGTTGTCTTGCCTTTAACTTGGACACGAGCGACGTATGCCTGGACCTTTTTACCACCTTGAAGTTTCTCCAGGCCCATCTTGTACAGTAAACTGTTTGTACAGACCAGAATATAGTCAGTGCCCAGCGTCAGCCATGAACACCACGCGTTCTCCCGCTCTAGGTTCTGAGACGAGATTATTGATCCTCTACGGACGCAGTCGTGCGTTTCCTGTTACTTTCGCTCAACATCTCGGAGAGAGGAAGTTCCGGAAGTTAGCTAAGAAGTTAAGTTAGTTTTTAAGTACGTTTTGTCAACGCGATTCTTAATTCCTTGGCTAACTCAGAGGACTAATATCACCGTCTCTGTTAAGTCTATGAAAATACTCTCTTTTAGGGTGGAAAACGTAAGATTGTCGAAAGTTCCCCCGTTGCGCATCTGTCAGACCTGTGGTCTCGGTAAAAGGCCAAAGGTTAGCCAAAGCAAGTGTGCACGTGATAATATTGTGCACGAGGTCATGACCATTTCATGTTGAGCTACGTCGACACATGGCACAGGCCACGCCTCATCTTTTGGTCGACGTTTCCTAAGATTGGGTTTTGGAGTGATGATGATGATGCAGGTGTTTTATTTAGCACGTAGAACGTAGCGCACGTACCGTTTGAAACCCAAGCGTTAAGCCGGTAGCGCTTGGCATAGTTGGGTTTTTAATATTCTTTTGGGGGGGTTTGTTTATTTCATGGGGAGTGCTTTAAATTTGTTTTTTTATTATTGAGCCTGAAATCACTTTGTGTTGCTTATCGGAAAGACCTATGTGTGGGGTGGAAGGTTTCACGTGAGGAAACGGTTATCGGAAGTTATTGAATGTTTCCGAGCGTTTTCGCATACGTAGTGAGAAATCGGAAGAAGAACTTCTTAACTTTTTTAACCGTTTATCCCTTTTAAAAACAGTCATAGCTGGGCAGGTGAAGCTTGTCTCATTTCTCCACCTAAACCTCGGCCCCATCAGTTGTGTCCTCCTCTGTGGAGCTCCTGCAGTGTCTGCCCTTGTGAGGACCTCCTCTCTCTGTAATTGACGACCTGTCTCTGCCACATGTCCTCATATTGCTAGGAAATGGACACACACTTTACTACTGGTTTGACACATTCAAATAAAGATTGTCCTTTTTGTCCTCTTGTGGGCCACGTTATAATTGATGCTTCCATCTGTTCTCATCATTTCATCCTTTACTATTTACTATGTCGCAGACGCTTTTACAAAGCATTAAAGTGAATTCAGATACAAGTCATTAATGAGCTGGTAGGGGTTAGACAGTACAGAGACAGGTTTAAGTAGCAGGTAGGGGTTAGACAGGTCATTAAGGAGCAGGTAGGGGTTAGACAGTACAGAGATGGGTCATTAAGGAGCAGGTAGGGGTTAGACAGTACAGAGACAGGTCATTAAGGAGCAGGTAGGGGTTAGACAGGTCATTAAGGAGCAGGTAGGGGTTAGACAACGGGTCATTAAGGAGCAGGTAGGGGTTAGACAGTGCAGAGACAGGTAGACTGAGGACAGACATTGGGGATGGAACACCTGAACCAGTATACTTTCCTGACATAATTCCGTCTTTTCTAACAGATTGTCTGTTTTTAAAAAAAAAATATCCGCTATATATATATATATATATATATAACACTACACCACTAAAGCCATTCTTTGCCTTTGTGTGAGAGCAGCCTAATGTCTGGTCTCTGGGTAACTAGAGACAATAGAGACAACATGCTAATGCATCCATCAGAATAACAAAGCACTCAGAGAGAGGGAAGGTCACACCGGAGTGTCTCTCGTCACGCCGGGATGACATTTGACTGTTGCCATGGAGACGGAAATCACAGCGACAACACAACAGGAAGTGGAGCAGTGGAGGTTCTGGTCGGAGTAAAACGTCAGAAAATGGGGGTAAAATGAGTGAAGGGTAATCATTTTTGGTTTTTACTTTTATCGCTCTTCACCAACAGCGTTCAGACAGCAGGGCTGTTAGCCGAAACCACTCTAAATATCTCTAAAACTAAATATTATCTATCAAACTTCAAACTACACAATATTTATATATTTATTCCACTTCAGAACACAATGAGACACCCCGGCTATTTGTGATTCAGGTTGACATTTTAAGGCCTACAATCAATGTTTTACAAAAGGGGTTGGACGAGTGTGTGATGAGTGTGTGTGTTCCAAACAAACGTGACACAAACAAAATACACACACACACACACACACACACCCACACCCACACACACCCACACACACCCCCACACACACACACACACTAGAGAGGTCAACATACGGCCCTTTGTGACCCTTTGTGCAGCCATAAGTAATCGGGGGGGTTCTCTGGGGTCATATAACACTGATAACACATTTCTGAGTGGTCTTCCGGATCTCTTGTGTGAGCGTGAGCAGCAGGATCATCGGCAGGCGGTGCATCACGTCTACGTCGAGGTCTGGGACAACATCAGCCAGAGAGTCATAAATGTCTGCCTTCCACCACACAGCCCATTCCTCAACCCAATAGATGGGTTTCTCTCTGCGTGGCCGTGGAGGGTCTATGACCGAAACCCACCAGGGAAATCTCTTACAGGCCATGGGATTGGCCTGCGGTGACATACTGTAGGCGTGGAGTGTTGTCAAGGCCGGACCCGGCACACCAGAGGGATTTCCCCCCGTCGGCTGGCCGGACCCGGGACCACGACGTGACTCTGAGGCACAATTCATCGCTCGTTGACTTTGATGTTGTAGCTGCACAACACTTTGAGTGTACTGTAATGTGCTGAATATGTAAAAGTGCTGAATATACAGACATTCAATACTGTATTACCTGCAAGGTCAAGTTGTCAGCTAACACTTTCATTCACACGTTGTTGTTGTTGTTGTTGTTGTTGTTGTTGTTGTAGCATGATTAATCTCTCTCTGTAGCCCATGTCTAACTCTCTCTCTCTTGCTCCATTTCCATTTATTTCCATCCCTCCATCGTTCTCTGTCTCTCTCCCCCGTCCCTCTTTCTCTCCCCAGGGACTCACCTCGCTGGGGTCACCGGGTCATGTGATGAATGCGAGGCGAATCGATTGGCTACAGGGGAATTCCAGGTTACCATACATCGATCAGCAACACACACACAGCTCCCGGTGCATGCTGGGTATTTTCAGGATCGATGGGAGGCTTCTCCAGCAGCCCCTGCCCCCCCCCCCCCCCCACGGGATCAGAATGAATAGGGGGAAATATCAGCTAACATGGCTAAAATGTGTTTACTGCGTATTGAGTACGCAGTGCTGAGTATTTCATCATTTCTCTCATGACTTTTGAACGCAACAGAACAAGGATAATGGATTTGTAGCATTCAGCCACCCCCCCCCCCCCCCCCCCCCCCCCCCCCCCCCCCCCCCCCCCCCCGCCCCCCTCCCCCCACCCCTCACCCTCCACCATGCTCATCTTCATCTTCATCACCATCATCCTCCCACTCGGTCCCAGGGCCGCAGGTTCAAGTTCCACTGGAAGGCTCTGGAACACTCTGAACATGACTCACCAAGACGACCACTTCTCTGCTCCGGCCTCCAAGAGAAACACGCATTGTGTTAGAAGACCAATTAACAAAAGAGAAAAACCAATGAACAGACTGGTTACATAACGCCTACGCAGTTTCAAGGGCTTTACTTTCCATGCCTCACCCTCTCACACTCCCCCCTTCACGTTCATCCCCTCACCCCCTCACACTCACCCCCCCACACACACACCTTCACATTCATCCCACACGGATCGAGGGGGAGGTGATATTATTATTATTATTTTCTTTTTACATCTCAAAACGAAGTATGTTAGTTAGCAGCAACGACGGCCGTAGTACGTTAGCTAGCAGCAACGACGGCCGTAGTACGTTAGCTAGCACAACGACGGCCGTAGTACGTTAGCTAGCAGCAACGACGGCCGTAGTACGTTAGCTAGCAGCAACGACGGCCGTAGTACGTTAGCTAGCAGCAACGACGGCCATAGTACGTTAGCTAGCAGCAGCAACGACGGCCGTAGTACGTTAGCTAGCAGCAACGACGGCCGTAGTACGTTAGCTATCAGCAACGGTGGCTGTAGTACGTTAGCTAGCAGCAACGACGGCCGTAGTACGTTAGCTAGCAGCAACGGTGGCTGTAGTACGTTAGCTAGCAGCAACGACGGCCGTAGTACGTTAGCTATCAGCAACACAACGGCCGTAGTACGTTAGCTAGCTGCAATGACTGCCGTAGTACGTTAGCTAGCAGCAACGACGGCCGTAGTACGTTAGCTAGCAGCAACGACGGCCGTAGTACGTTAGCTAGCAGCAACGGTGGCTGTAGTATGTTAGCTAGCAGCAACGGTGGCTGTAGTACATTAGCTAGCAGCAACGACGGCCGTAGTACGTTTGCTATCAGCAACGGTGGCTGTAGTACGTTAGTTAGCAGCAGAAGGTGCTCCTCTGCTCTCCAGACCCCAGACTCCAGCTGTCCTACGCACCGAGCGCTGCTCTCTGAGCCTGTCAACCGCTATCTGGCTTTTAAAAGGTCACTTAAGTCTGGCGTTATCTGAAGTGAGGGAGCGGAGAAGAGAGAGTTTAATATCCTGCGTGAAACACTCTTCATCCAGAAGTCATGGTGGTGGATATTAAATATAAAATATTAAACGTGAAACACTCTTCATCTAGAAGTCATGGTGGTAGATATTAAATATAAAATATAAAAACCGAATGTAAGTTTCTCAATAGACTAACAATTATACTATATTATTGATAATATAATATAGCCACATGTTATCTATATAATATAGATAACATGTGGCTGTCTTGGATACCAAAATATTTAAAAAATGATATTCGTGGTCATGACAGCCACAAATTCATAGTTCTGTTCCATAATTCACGACTTCTTAGGTTAAGATCAGAACTGGCAAAAGTTGAATCTGAATTTCTGAACTTGAGAAATGAGACTGAAAGAGACTGTTCGTTGCCATCGTGTGTGTGATGCTTTGCAAGTTAGTCAGACAGAAAGAGAAGAGGTTTTGAATCATAATCTAATGTATTCTAACCCTGGGGGAAATTAAAAAGATGTTTTAGAATAAACAAACCTTACTATAACCCACAAGTCACTTTGGATGAAGGCTTCTGCTAAATTACTGCAGGCCTACGTACAATAACGATACAGCCTACACTTTAGAGAAATACAGAACATTTACTTTAGGAAACTCACTTTGGATAAAGGTGTCGGTAAATTAAATGTAAACAGCAGAATATAGAGAATAGAGAGGAAGGAACAGGAGTTCTCGTTCCCATGGTTACGAGTATGAGCGTTATAATGAGCGATGCTGTATATTATGAAACGCGTCACACACACCATGGCGTTATACTAGGAGTGTCCGAGAAGCTTAACCCTCTCTCGGACGCGGACATCAACATCAACCGCTGCCCGGACGGAGCTCCACACACACACACAGACACACAGACACACACACACACACACACACACACACACACACACAGACAGTACTCCTGTCTCTGAATTAACCGCTTTGGGTTTCCTGTTTCCTGT
>OOFB01037929.1:5643-21617 GCA_900323305.1 Trachyrincus murrayi
TTCTCTCCACGAGCTCTTAGAGTAAGCGTGGAAGAACTCTCGGCTAAAGCTTTGGTCTATTGTATTGTATTGTGTTGTATTATGTTATATTGTTATAATAAATCAGGAAGATATATTTTACAGATTCGGATGACTCTTTATGCACTAAACAGAGATAGTAAGGAACATTGACGGAGATTTCCACCACAAAGCGCACCCGTTAGGATATTATTTACTTGTTCATTTATCTCCGCCCCTAACGTTAGTTAATTTAGAGACCCCCCCACAAAGCTCAGATTATAACTCGAACCCTGGGCATTGGTGTTGGGGGAGAGCGTGACACGCCCCTGTAATAGTCTACACAAGACGATGGTGTAATAATTGCGTTACTGTATGTAGAAACAACTCAGGAACAGGCGAGCAGTGGGTTTCCGCTCCTCCGATCTCGGAACCCATCGGCTGTGGTCTGACGACGACTTTGGCTGCATTCATATGCAGATATTCACATTAATGCGACTACAGGCTATTACATTAACAGAACACGACAACGGTGAGTGTGTGGTTAAAAGATGAAAATATATCTTTATATTCTATTTTGGTATGTTTCCATGTTGTTGAACGTAATGTTTTGAGCTCTGAAGTTACAATACAATGTCTGAAATGAGATTATTCTGCTAAATTCGGATGAAGTTGAAGACTCAGACCAAGAAGTTGCTGGGCCAATTTCAATCGGGTTCAATTAGATATCCGATAGGCGTACAGCCAGACTCTCAAGACGGCAGAGCGAGACTGAACACTGTCTTATAGGTCTACACAAGGTTCATTTATACTTGAAAACATATGAACGTCACACAAAGGTGACCTATGTTACTGCCATGTCTAATGAGTAGGCCTACCATATTTCAGAATGGAATTATGCCGAACCAACGAATTTGTCAATCTCCTTCCACTTGGCCTTGAAACCCTCCTATTCACATTGATGCACATTGATGTTGAAGGAAAATGATAAGGATTTCATCTATGAGGAAATTGATTTATGTCTAGAGTCCATTAATCTAATCTTTGGTATAGGTCTATGAAACGTATAAGTAAGAAGGTGTCTTGGGCCAAGTTGAAGAGGTCCTCGGCAGAATAACTTTAACTTTATAACTTTAAATAACTATTAAAATGAATAACAGACTATTAATATGAATCGAAGTCGAACACGGTGGATGAAAGTTGAAGAAAATAGGTTTATTGTGCAGTACAACAACCGAGTTGGTTCATGAAGCAACTGCCTGCCTCCTCCAGAGTACAGGCTTATGTACAGTTTTTTTTTATCATGGTTGGGGATGTTGGAAACTTTCAGGTTAGATACTTTAATAAGTTTTCTTCCCATGCAATTGAAACATTTTCGGTGGGCATGGTAACCGTCGCATTCTGTGCTGGCGTTTCATTGTGTGGTCAGGGAGCCTTCTTCTCAAAGCCAAGGTTTAGGATGGCATAGCTCTTGCTTTCATGTGATACATAAGATGATTGAATGATTAAAAGTGGCCTATTCCTTGATATAACTTGTTTTCCAGTACTTTTAAGATCAAGAATCTGTTTTTATATGATTATATACTTGAATTACATTTATCAGGATTAATATCTAGTTATATACTTGACTATATTTATCAGGGTTACATACTTGGATACCTTTGTCTGGATTAATATCCAACAAAGGTCGACTCAAAGGCCCTATTTCCTCAATCAACCCATCAGCTATTTCCTATAGCAATTCCGCTAAAAGGTTCTGAAGGTTTACCTTCTTTATGTGTATTTGCATACCAATATGTAATTCAGAGACTCACCCCGTTTATTTGATTTATATATTATTATTTATTGGATACCAACTTATATATAGGCATGCTCTGTCTTCAGTTTGGCCCATGAGCTTACCAAATAATATCTGTTGGTAAAACTAATATCTGCGCAATGTTAACAGTTCTTTCAATGTCAAAACCATTGCTTTAATGGTTTTGATCATTTGATCACGTGGCTAATTTTTGTAAATATTTTCAGTATTGTAAACTCTTTTTTTCTTTATAAACCTCTTAAAGAGGTTCATTTTACTATAAAACTGATGCACTCATCAATAATGAAAACTTATTTCGTCTGTTACAGTTATGAGCAAACACAATGGCCAGTCAAGTGGAGCTCCTGTTGAAAACGATGGAGGATCTTGGAGACAAAGAGCTGAATAAGTTCCACTGGTTCTTGCGTCAGGCTGATATTCTCCATGGATTCCAGGCCGTCCCAAAGAGCTGTCTGGAGAGGGCCAACAGAGAGGCCACGGTGGATGTGATGATCCACACCTACGGCCGCAACAGGGCTATGCTCATCACAGGGAAGGTTCTAGAAAAGATGAACAGGAACGACCTAGCCCAATGTCTTTTAAACGCAGACTCGGGAGAACACGGTAAGCTTCTCCAGGTTTCTAGGTTCCTAAGTAATGTTACAAGGATCTGAACTATAGATTCAAACAGAAGTTATGTCAGTTTTTTACAGTTAGTGGATGAGTCAGTGTGAGGAACCGAATGCCGGAAAAACAGGAACTCAGGCTGTTGTAACAAAAAGGGGGTTTATTTTGCCCAAATGAATCCAAAACAGGCAATCTGAAAACCACAAATTACGAAAACATAACCGAGGATAAAATAATATAAAGATGGCTGAATGAGGTCAATATACAGCCTGTTCTCGTCCCATAGGCCTACTCGTCATATATTGACGCTTGATCAGATTCCCCGGTGTTATGTATTGACTTCATTCATTGTATTCTTAGTTTCAAGCAGGCCTTTCCTTGTAGTCAACATTATCAGGAAAAGCAGTGGTCCTTATTTTATTACTAAGATTGGTTAATTGGTAAAAAAATTGTTCATATAGAGTTAAGTTTAGCAGATGTGGGAGTGCAGCCTTTTAGGTTTTCATTTTATTTCCCCCATGGCTTCACCGACTGACTTTTAGGATCTTTTTAGGATTTATATTTGACCGTATGTTCGACATAGACTGGTTCGGGTTGGTTCTAGACTAGTTGGAAGACACCTCCCGCGTAACACTGTGGAGGCGCCTGGAGAAAGCACAACTCAATTACAATGTGCTCTAAATAATTGGAAGCATTTTATGAATCACTTTCGCTTTATTGTCACGATATCAAGGATTAGGTATAAATAATTATGTCTATATGGAAAATTATTTGGCGGCCACAATCCAAAAAAATTATAATTGAGAAAACTGCAAATTCAATTCAAATGAATATATATATGTACAAAGCGATATTTTAATCTGCTCTGTCCACAGTCTCACCGCGCTGGTTAGTCTAACAGCTGATGTGATGAACAAAAGCTGTCTGTATGTAGCCGAATCGAGTGGGCGTGGTTTCAACACACCCCCAGCGTTTCAGAGCAGAGAATACTGCTTTTAAAAAAAACATTTTTTACTATTTTGAAACCTAATTTTACATACATGGCGGTTTGGTTAATCATTCAAATTTGGCTGGGTGGTTAATAACACATGTGTATGTCATGTTTACAGACAGTGTCAAGAGTGTTTACAGATGGTGTCAATGAAAATGCGCTAGGATGTGATAAGATGACTGATTTAAAATGAGGGCTTCGTTTTGTTCCAACAGCTCTGTTGAGGCCAAGTCCAGAGCCTCTACAACTCATTCTGTCATACAAGCGCATCCTCCAGTCTAACCTCCGGAGTAGGTACATGTGCGTACCTGAGGGCTTGTTGAAGCAGAAGGACAAAAGACACCTGGACGATATCTACACCGAGCTCTACCTCACAGAGGGGAGTGACGTGTGCATCAACTGTATGCATGAGGTCCGGCACATTGAGATGACCTCGGGGAAACCGCATGGCCTGGACAAACCAATCACGCTGGCTGACCTGTTCACTCACTCGTCTGGGAAATGCATACCCATTAGAACAGTGCTGACCAATGGGATTGCGGGGATCGGCAAAACCTTCCTTGTCTACAGGTTTATGTTGGACTGGGCTCAGGGAACATCCAGCCGAGACGTGCATCTCACCTTCCACTTCTCGTTTCGCCAGCTGAATTTGTTGAAAGGGAAAACGTTCTGTCTCTCCGACTTGATTCACGCATGCGTCAGAGAAGCCGTAGGCATCGACAAGAAGGCCCTCGATGACATTTTTACAACGCTACAGACATCGGGAAACTCAAACTATGACCAGAGTCAATATAAAGTTCTGTTTGTGCTGGACGGCCTGGACGAGAGTCGCCTGGAGCTCGACTTCGCCGGCGACGGAGACTATTCTGTTGATGACATCACAAAGCCAACTACTGTGGACGTACTGATGACCAATCTCATCAAAGGGAGGCTTCTTCCACCTGCCCGCCTCTGGGTCACAACACGGCCCGCCGCGGCCAATCAGATCTCGGCTGACTACATCGACAGGGTGACGGAGGTGAGAGGGTTCACCGACCAGCAGAAGGAGGAGTACTTTAGGAAGCGGCTTGAAGATGAAGACCTGACCAGCAGACTCATCTCACACATAAAGAAGTCCAGGACCCTCTACATCATGTGCCACATCCCAGTGTTTTGCTGGATCAGCGCCACAGTTCTGGAGCGAATGTTGCCCGCCGAGGGAGGAGAAGTTATGCCCAAGAATCTGACGGAAATGTACACACATTTCCTTGTGTTTCAGATCAAGCAGACATCGCGGCGGTACGATGAAGCCAGCAGTCTCCAGAGCATTCGGTCCCTCGCAAAACTCGCTTTCGACCAGTTGGGAAAAGGTACTCTGATCTTTTATGAGGAGGATCTAAAAAACAGTGGCATTCATTTGAACAAAGCCTCCTTGTTTTCCGGGGTGTTCACGCAGATCTTTAAAGAGGACCGTGGGCTGCATGAGGAGAAGGTGTTCAGCTTCGTCCACTTGACCATTCAGGAGTATCTGGCCGCTGTTCACGTGGTCTCGTCACAAATCAACAACAATAAGAACGTGTTGAAACACCAGACTTTGCAAGTCCTGCGAGCGCGCTTTAAAAAGATTACGGCAACAGACATCCACATCATCGCCGTGGACGAGGCTGTGCAGAGTTCCAATGGACACTTGGACCTGTTCCTCCGTTTCCTCCTTGGTCTATCACTGGAGACCAATCAGGTTCTTCTCCAGGGTCTACTGAAGCGGACAGACGACAGCTCACAGAGCAAGCAAGACACAGTGAACTACATCAAAAAGAAGATCAGGGAGACTCCATGTCCAGAGAGATGTATTAATCTATTCCATTGTCTGAACGAGCTCAACGACCATTCGCTGGTTGGGGAGATTCAACAGTATCTGAACACAGGAAGTCTCTCAACGATTGAACTCAATGTGTCCGAGTTGTCCGCTCTGGCCTTTGTGTTGCTGACGTCAGGGGAGAAGCTGGATGTGTTTGACTTGAGGAAATACTCCAGGTCGGAGGAGGGCCTTTTGAAAATGCTGCCATTGGTCAAAGCGTCCACGACAGCAATGTAAGTACACCTTTGCCATAGATGGACACTTTGGGGCAATTGTGCTTGAGATATACAGACGATAGGTAGCAAACTAACCCATATGCGATTGCAACTGTATATATTGATATGCATGCGCTTTACTTCTAATGCAGACTGAGTCAGTGTGAGCTCTCTGGCCAATGTTGTAAGGCTCTGGCCTTCACAGTCACCAGCACCGCCACTCTGAAAGAGCTAGACCTGGGAAGGAACAACCTTCAGAACTCAGGGGTAGAACTGCTCTCTACCGGATTAGGAAGCCCACACTGCAGACTGGAGACTCTCAGGTCAGTGTTGCTCACTCAACCTATGTCATCATTTAACAATTATTGTGAATGCTTATTTACATTTCTTTTCTTGATTGTTTGATTACCGTGTTTCTGTTTATGAGTGTAAGGATGTATTTTCATGTGGTTTACAGTGATTTTAGAACAGCTTGGGGCGTTAGGCACGAAGCAAATAAAACTGTTACTGTAGACTACCTAGTAAGATTGCACAAAATAAACACAACATAAAATTTGATCATTTATTGAAAATATCATTTTTCCCGCAAGCAATATAGTTCAAGACACCAAAATGGTTGCCAAGCAACACAGGCTAGCATATTTTGAGATTGAGATCGGCGCAGTAATACTTAATAAAACGAATTGTTATGCGGTCACAGGTGTGTGTTTATTTTACAATGGCTTCGAGCCAATCAGAATCAAGGACCGGAACTCTCCGTTTTATAAAGAACATTTTACTATACGGCCAGAGTTGTATCACGTGTTTTTCAATTTTGCTTGGCTTCGCCAAAGGTTGTATTTGCAAATGTTTCAGAACACCACTACAAACAATTATTGTGGTAAAAAAACAGAGCAAACAAAGATTATACAGTTAAAAAAATAAACAAAATAAACAAATACTAACCTCTGCCATTATGCTATGCCCAGGCTTTCAAGCTGTCACCTCACAGAAGAGGCCTGTGTCTCTCTGGGCTCAGCTCTCAACTCAAACCACTCACATCTGAGAGAACTGGACCTGAGCTTCAACAACCTGCAGGATGGAGGAGTTCAGCACCTCGTATCTCGACTGAGAAATCTCAAGATACTGAGGTCACGCAAGCAAATCTGCTGCCACATATACTAATCATAATCACATTCAGTGTTGCTGTTCTTGTGAGTCGTATCGCTACTTTGTTTTTTCATATTTTATTATTTTTACAAGAATTTAATTGGCCAGGATGACCTTGTGCTACACTGCTCATATGATGAACATAAAGACTATCGCCATAATCTTACAATGAAAAAAAACATGTGCTCCTGTGCAGACTGAAGAGCTGTGGGCTGACATCAGAATGCTGTCCCAGTCTGGCCTCATTGCTGAGCTCCAGCGTCTGTAGTCTGACACAACTGGATCTTAGTGACAATGACCTGCATGACCGAGGAGTGAAGCTGCTCTCTGCTGGACTAACGAGTCCACACTGCATGCTGGAGGCACTCATGTCAGTATATGTGTATATTCCTGGGGCCTTGGGCTGCTATGCTGGCTGGCAGAGGCGTGGCTGGACCTGGGCTGCTGCGGGCTAGATCCAAGGGCGGCTAGCCACAGACGGTTGCTTGTAGCGGTCGCTGCGCTGCCTCCCCGGTCCTCAGCTGGGCTCCACCACTGGCCGTGGTGACTGCCCGTCGCCGCAGGTGGCTGCCTGTGGCTCCAGTGCGTCCCTTGGCTGCCCTTCTGTGTCCTTAACTTCCTTGGTCGGAGAAGTCCCTGTTCAGGTGCCAGATGTGGCAGTTTCCCCTGCCACATGCCATCTACAGTGGCTTTTCAGGGCTTCTCCAACAGTAGGACACAGGCAGATGTTGATTAAACCGGTTTATTGTAGAGTTTGAGGTAGTTTGAACAGGCAGAGCAGGTGGTACGTGCTGACATGTTAGCGCTCCTCCTGAGTGTGTGTGCTGGTGGCTGGTTTAACCTGTGGGCTTGATTGGCCAATGCCCCACAGATGTGCAGCCTCACCCAGCCCCAGACCAGGTGAGGCTGCTTAAACCAGCCACTAACAACACACTCCACAGGGCCCCATACACAAAGAGTGATGAAAAGAGTTCCAAAATCAAAGTCCCAATTATCTTGAGCAAAGATGACTCCATTGCTTCAAATCAACACCTCAGAATAATTTTCTTTCAGAATAATTTTATTTTGACTATCTATTTATTTATTTACACTCCTTTCACAAAATGAGGAGTAATCTATTCCATTTAAACATTACAGCCACTCAATCTTAATTCCCTTATTTTAGCCCAAACTCCAACCAGGTTTATTCGTCAGTCTAGTGTATGTCAGTCAGAGTTGTTGTATGAATAGTATGGAGATGTAAAAGCCATGCGGGTTGTTGTGCAGGTTGTCTGGCTGTCTGATCATAGATGAAGGCTGTGCTTCCCTGGGCTCGGCTCTGAGCTCCAACCCCTCCTACCTGAGAGAGCTGGACCTGAGCTACAACCACCCAGGAGACGAAGGCATTGCAACACTCTCTGCTGGTCTGGAGGATCCCCTCTGGAAGCTGGACACTCTCTGGTATGTGTGTGTGTATGGCTGCATTCCAATAGTTCTTACTATAGTGATTCTGCTCACCCTCGTTTCCTAAATCTTCAGATGTTCTCCTTGACGGCCCCCCCCCCCGAACGAGCAATAGGACGGAGTATGAAGGAAAAAGTTTTGCAACCCACCCTATGTACTGTTGATTATGCGTAATTTAAATCTCTCTCTCTCTCTCTTCATTTGGAGGAGGAGCAAGTGTGATTGAACACAGTACTTGTTTTGTATGTAAGCTTGTGTTTTTTTTAAACGCCCTAACACAGCCTCTCCCCATCTCATGAATGTTGTGTTAATGTGTGAATTATATTAGCACGTAGAAGGCTAAACATAACTACATTACAGTGAATGGCAATTACGATAAAATACCAGTACTATTTCTGAGGATTGCCACTTAACAATATGGATGTAAACAGGATTAGGTTGGTATGTTTATTGGTTAGGCGAATAGGTTTGTACACTATTAACAATATTAAAACGCTCAGTCTCATAGTGCTGGAAAGGCTAGGGTCAAGGGGTAAGAAAGCTAATAGTGGCTGAGGTAGAGAGTGAACACAGCAGGAACAACCAGCTGTAAAGGGGATGGATAGTCTAGTGCTTAGGGCATTTCACTCCCAGTCGGAAGGTTCTGGGTGCGAACCCCAATGTCAACTTGTCTACCAGTAGGTGGACCTGAGCGAGATGCCTCACCCCTACCTGCTCATTAATGACACGCATCTAAAACATTTTACTGCAAGTTCGGAAAAACGGTTCTATGTGTCAATGATAAGGCATGTTTTCCACCACAGCGTGGACTACTGTGGCGAGTCCAGGATCCAACCAGGGCCTACGAAGTGTAAGTAGACTTGAGACAGACTCATGCCACCGTTACTAGACATCTCTACTACAGGGGTCGGCAACCTTTTGAATGTCCATTAACACAATTACATAAAGTTTCTGATTCATATGAACATATCTCAAATTATCCCAAAATACATATCCTAATAGTTGCTGCGCGTGGTTAGGGTTAGTAAATGACCATGCGTGCCAGCCGGGACACGCATGCCATAGGTTGCCGACCCCTGCTCTACTATAATGGTCTTGTTCGGGGCCCTTTATAAAGTTATTCTCTAGCTATTAGTTTGAGTCATTTTAGGAGCCCTGTCTCTCACTCTTTTGGTTGGGTTAAGGTGGCCATGAAATTAAATCCCATTTGAAAGTGAGCTTGTTAGTGTGACTGTAACTGTGTGTTATAAAGGGCTATAGAGGCATGACTTCAAAAGAAAAGTAACAAGTAAAAAGTAAACAATTAAGTCTTTCAGTAAAATCTTACAAGGAAACCATGTCGTTTTGATTTAATACTCTTGAATACACTTCATGGCAATTTCTTTCACCCTTGGAAGATGCCCTTGAGCTGACGATGGACCCGAACACAGCGCATTGGAAAATCCTCCTGTCAGAGGGAAACCGCAAAGCAACGTATGGGCCAGTGAATCAGCCATACCCGCCTCACCCCGAGAGATTCGAGGAGTGGGAACAGGTGTTGTGCACCGAGGGTCTGACTGGCCGGTGTTACTGGGAGGTCGAGCGGAGCGGATTTGTTCACGTTGGTGTGACATACAAAGAGATAAGGAGGCAAGGGTGGGACGACCGCTCGCGTCTCGGGTTGAACGACAAGTCCTGGTGCCTATCCTGGAGATCTAAGGCCTGGCACAAGGGCAAGGACGTGGTGTTACCAGTTATCCCCCGTGGCATTAAGAGATTGGCGGTGTACCTGGACTGGCCGGCTGGAATTCTGTCCTTCTACTACATCTTCCATGGCAGCCGCAAACTCAGTCACATTTACACGTTCCACACCACATTCACCCAGCCCCTCTACCCTGGCTTTTGGCTTGTCGGCCATAACTCCTCTGCATTATTATGCAAGGTTTTGCCTACATTTCAAATTATTCGGCGATGAATTGAAACCAAGCACCGATAAGAACGATCTTACGCTGGCTAGCGCCCCAACGTCATCTGATTTCCACACAGGCCCAGACCGTTCTTATGAGGCCTATACAGCCAATGGACAAGAGAAAACAATCTTGTTTTCTTTTGCACCCAAGCAAAATATCGCAAAGCCTACACTACATCCCAGCCCGCTTACTTCTAAAAGGACGTCTATTAAAATTACAGATAAAAAAATAAACAGTTTGCGAGACAGACTTTGCGAAAAACTAAGCAAACCGTTGCAAATGTGAGCAAAGTCCACATTACTGTCGGTCGTTCATGTGTGGATCATCATGCTATAAAACACCATTTTGGCTATTTTCAGGAAAGGACAGCCTACGTGTGTATTTTTATTTTCAAAATGTTCCCCTTTCGACATCCGAAGCTTGATCTTATGATGCTAATGTGAAGGTAATCACCAGACTTGTGATAAGATAGTCCTGATAGTCCTGTTATGTGTGCGAATGGTTAGCTTGATTGTTTGAGCGCAACATTATATGTGTACCAATTTGTTTCATATCTGGCAACCTGGGCTACTCGAGAATAGTGAATCACACAAACCAAAGCAAAAACATTCCGACCCGGAATGGAAACTTCAAAGGAGAACATACTGGCTGTGCCAGTGTTTTGACTTAGCATTTTCCTTACAGTTTCCTTAATCTCTGATGACATATCATGGTCTTTTAATGATTTAGTACAGTACATTTGTTACATATAGCACCTTTAAGTGGGCTATTATGAATAAAATATTGCCATATGAAATATGTATGTAATCTACAAGTAAACATTCAACAACATAATTGATCACTGTTTTGTCCATGTAGCTGTTTTTTGTATAGGCCTACCAGATAAATTGACTTTGATCACGTAAATCTACATTTTAAACAGTTATTTAAAAAGAGGGCTTTATCAAAATACATTTTCTGGAGAAATGCCAGAATATGAGGTATGTTGGTTGAGTTGTTTCCATGAGTGGTAATGAAAGAGTGACCCACCACCACCCTCTTCAGGTTCGGTGAGACTCATAGGCCAAGTGACCAACTACTGTTTTTCTAACTTTTCCACGTTATATACGTTGCTTTCAGTCCTACTAGTCTCAACACGTTGGTGAAGCTAGGCATAATACATTGTAACCTGAAATTGTTTAGTGTGGCGTAAAACCCAGATAATAGCTAACGCAACAATGATGAGTTGATGTCTGCATAGAAAACCGGTGCAGTGCTGCCATCTTGTGGCAGGAAGGAATGGGTGCAGTCATTTTAATGGCGTGGTTAGAAACAATGAAAATGACAAGCACTGGAGTAAGACCAAATCTGTAGGCCTATTAGTAGCTTATATAAGTGCATAGAATAGGCCAGTATCAGTGGCATAAAAAACAAAAACAAACAATGTACATTTTTGCATTTAGACATAATTCATTAGCCTATTCTTAAAATTAAAGCATCATTCATTCACAGAGAGCGAAGGTGACAGTAGCCTAACGTACCCCCATTAGGGTGTTTGAAATTGGAAGTTAAGTGGGTAATTGTGGAGTTGTGTGTGTGCAGTTTTGCAGTTGGCTGCAGTACCGCTACCAACCAACAGGCTGTGCCTGGGAGTCGATATATAATGTAACTTCTAGAGTGGATCGAGCTACGCTAGGATGTAATTTGGCTTTGATCAGAACTTCTTAACTTCAGAAAGTGTTTCAAAATATCACTTCATCAGAAATATGACGTCAGATATTGTTTAGGGTGACATGGCTTGAAATAAGGATGGTAATAGCAGTCATGTATATGAATCATTATTTTTCATTGTTTGAAATGCAACGCCATGTCCTTTCTCAATTAATCACATTTCCTCGCCCTTATTTTCTGTCATTGTGGGTCACAATTCATCCCCTTACATTCCGTAATTTGATGATTCACGATTTTCATCCAAGAGATGGATGGTTTGGTGTAATGACCGATTCTGACAATAGAGGGGGCAATGGAGCACATAAATAATACGCCGTTTTAATGAACCCAAATACATTTAAAATGCAAACACCAGTGTCTTCTCTTCCACATTATATAAAGAGACACCTCATTTAAATTATTTAAGAGAAAGAGGTAGAGATAAAAGGAGATAAATTAATTATTGAAAGGAGAACACGTGTGGGCTACCCATGCTGCTAATCATTTACACTTAATTCAATCTTTGTGACTTCCCAAATTGTGATCAATATAAATAATCGCTTGGCCATCAAAACTATCTTCCTCATCATGGCCATGTGACAACAGAGACCAAATGGTCATTTTGGTGTGTTGGAGAGCGAGAGAGAGAGAGCAAGAGAGAGAGAGAGAGAGAGAATTGAGGTCACTATGATTATTGACATCTATATATACCATATAATGGTTTTCACCATTCGTCCAGGAATGTAACGCAGATGAGACGAGAGAGGAGGAGACAAGGAATAAGTCAGCGGTCACATAATTAGAATCAATGATCTCTTTATTTCATCTTTGTCTTTTTCTGTTGACATGGCAGAATTCTTTACTTGAATTAATGGCTTAGAGCAGTGGCTTGAAGCAGCTCCCTCTTCTCAGGACCCTATCCTACTTCTGTTCCTTCCTTTCCTTCTCCATCTTTCCTCTCCTTTATCGTTTTCACCGTCTCCACCAACGCATGCAGGTAGAGATGGGCTTTATGTGAGCCTAGATTGTAAATAAAAACACCAATCATCTTGAATTTAGTTTGTTTCCTCAATACCATCACTTTGTGGATGACGACAAATGAGATAATTCATTGAAAGAATTGATATTATTTTGACCCTAATCCCATTAACACACATGCACACATGCATGCACACACAGACAGACACACACACACACACACACACACACACACACACACACACACACACACACACACAAACAAACTGGACTTCATTCAGGCCAAAAGGACAGATTGTCAGAAACAAACAATAACAGATAATACACAAAAAAGGAGCGGGAAGATTTACCAAAAGCGAGGAAGGAGGAGATCTCTCTGAATATGTGTAGAACACCATGTTGGCTGTGTGCTGTTCACGTAACATTCACCATCATAAACCACACTGCCTTCAATTAGAGCGAGAGAGAGTTACCATGACAACACGCACGACATTATGCATGTGGAGTCCTTGGTATAATTGAAAGCTCCACAGCTGTGCATTAGGGTTACTACAGTGTGTGTGTGTGTGTGTGTGTGTTTGTGTATGTGTGTGTGCACAGTGTATGTGATTAGAATATATGTGTGCATGCAAATGTTAAATGGCCGCTCAAAGTGCGTTACAGGTAATACAATCACGGTGCGCACACGCGGACTCACACACCCATACGGCACTGGCCCATGTGCAAGGCAGCACCTCGCTGGTCTTGCTGAAGGCCACCTTGACACCTCTGGCCAAGCACTGCAACTTGCAACCCTCCCGTTGAGGGCTAAACCGCTGCGCCCTCCGAGCTACGCTGCATGTGTGAGATGACGTGTGCACGTCAATGTTGGAAATCACTTTTGAGTTTGACTTTGTGTGTGTGTGTGTGCGTGTGTGCGTGTGTGTGCGTGCGCACGCTTATTGTAGCTGATGTCAAGGTAATGCCACTCATCTCCCACTCTGTCACATTGACTTTGACGAATCTCCCTTTCCTCTATGTAAGGGTCACCCCTCTCTCTCCTCTCTCTCCTCTCTCTTCTCATCTCTCTTCTCTCTCTCTCCTCTCTTCTCCTCTCTCTCTTCTCATCTCTCTTCTCCTCTCTCTCTTCTCATCTCTCTTCTCTCTCTCCTCTCCCTCTCTCTCTCCTCTCCCTCTCTCTCTTCTCCTCTCTCCTCCTTTCTCTCTTCTCCTCTCTCTCTCTTCTCCTCTCTCTCTCTCTCTCTTCTCCTCTCTATCTCTCTTCTCCTCTCTCCTCTTATCTCTCCTCTCCTCTCTGTCCTCCTCCTGTGTGTGCGTCTATGTGTGTGTGTGTGTGTGTGTGTGTGTGTGTGTGTGTGTGTGTGTGTGTGTGTGTGTGTGTGTGTGTGTGTGTGTGTGTGTGTGTGTGTGTGTGTGTGTGTGTGTGTGTGTGTTTGTGTGATGGAGAGTAAGAACAGAGTCGTTGCCCTGCTGTTGAACCCCTTAGATCTCCCCTTTCCCTCCCTCTTCCCTCCCTCCCTCTCACTCTCTCTCCCTTCCCTGTTCCCTCCCTCTCCCTCTCCCGCTCCCTCTCACTCTCCCTCCCTCCCTCCCTCCCTCCCTCCTCCCTATCAGTACTACATTAAGGCCCTCATACAGTTTCCCTCTTATGAATCATGCATGCACTCATTTTATTCCTCCTTCTCCATTTTTCTTTGAGGATTTTTTTCTTGTCGGCCATTTTTGTTTTTACATGGAAGTCTTGATTCCATAGTGTAGTGCCTCCCGCCGTCTTTAAGGTGGAAAGCCTACACAGAGTGTACATTGTAATGCATATATTTAATTTATGAATTTACCTTTGCTGTGAGCGTAAGCTATGGCCCGAACATTCGATTTTTTTAATAGCTAACATTGCCACTAAATTTATTCTGTCCAGATATAAAAATTCCATGATTGTGCTTGTGATTTAGCATTGCACAAAATATGAGATACACATATTCTAAGATTATTTAACATTAATAGTTTAAGTGACAGTTTAAATGAAAGTCACACAGTTTTGGTTTTAAATATGGAATTATATGAATTCATAATGAATAGAAATGCTGATGGGCATACAGCTATTAATAATTTATTCATTGTTTATTAATAGTTTATTTTTAATTGTATTTTGCTGTCATGGTTAAGGAGAATGATGTACAAAAATAAACAAATTCAATCAAATGAATTATAAAATTACGAAAGAAAGAAAGAAAATGAATATTTCTGAGGATAGTGCATTTCTGAGGATAAACCTTTAATTATTGATGTTTGATAATATGGAGAAATAACATTTCCACAATTTTTATTATTTTCTCCATTATACAGTATTATCACTTGATTATGCATAAAATATAGCAAACATATAATATATTATTTAAATTTTAAGAATTTTCCAAAACATTTTTGAAAATAGTGAAATAATAATAAAACAATAAAACAATTACAAAAAGCAACACAAATACAGACAAAAAGTTATTTAATTTATAATCACACCAATATTCTTTTGGTCTTAAAACACCAAATAAAGTAGATCTAAAAATATAAATTGAAGTAATTTCTTTATTGTTTCTTTATTATTTTAATAATACTGTACTTTTGTCACGAGAACCTATTGGCTAAAAGAATCAGACGGCTTTAGTTGCCATAGTTTTTGTTCAGCTATTTCACTATTTACTATTCACTTTTTAAATAGTGATACGATCTAGTGTATTAAGCTTGAACTTTACTACATTTATTAATTACTTACTTATTACTCCATATTGAGTTGTAGACCTTACGGCAACACTCACTTGGTAATACATATTTCAATGTTATACATAAAGAAAAAAATGATGACAGAACAATAGTTTTAACACAGCGAAGTGAAGATACAAGTATCACTTGTTTGACCTCTGTTTGAACTCTTGTTGACCCCATACACACCTAACATCTAACCTTAGTAAAAAAAAAAAAAAAAAAAGTACACAGGATGTAATAAAGTCATCACAGACACTTTGAGTTCTACAACGACTGCAACACACCATGAGATCAACAGCGGATATGAAAGCAAGTAATCAATGCGGTGGATGTGTGTCCTCACACAATAACAACTGACTGCTCTAACGGCCCTATCCATAGACTAGGCCATCCATCCGCACACACACACACACACACACACACACACACACACACATACACACACACATACACACACACATAGACACAGAATGAGGTGCTTCGTAATACAATGACTTTATTTTTCTGATTTCTATAAGCTTCTAATTAATTATGGTACTTACAAAGT
>OOFB01037930.1:1907-18889 GCA_900323305.1 Trachyrincus murrayi
TACCCCCTCTCTCTCTTTCTACCCCCCTCTCTCTCTCTCTCTCTACCCCCCTCTCTCTCTCTCTCGCTCTCTCTCTCTTTCTACCCCTCTCTCTCTTTCTACCTCTCTCTCTCTCTCTCTCTCTCTCTCTTTCTATGCCTCTCTCTCTATTTCTACCTCGCTCTCTCTCTTTCTTTCTTTCTCTTTCTTTCTCTCTTTATACCACTCCCTCTCGTGTTTTTTTAGGTCATTTTTATTTTTTATTTTTTATCTAACAAGCAGGCACAAATGTCAACTTTTACATTTTGCTATTGGGCAAGATGGTCGTTTATATAAGCCACAAAAGAACAATTGAAAGCAACCTGGATGTTGTTTTTTATCAGACTGTTGAGGACAGAAACTTTCAACAGCAGGTGGTTATGAAGGAGCTTTGTGCAAAGTGAAAGAGCAAGAACTTGTGTTTGGAGAAGGGCTGGCCTGGGTTTATGTCTTATTTATTGAGGTTTTTAATTTTTCTTCTTACATGTATTTACCAACGTGTTTTTTGTTGTTGTATGTGTTGTATGTTTTTTCTTTTTGTTTGAAGATGAAGAGTTTTTTTGGCACCATGTATGTACCTTGTATGTACTAGCTGAAGGAGTTCAACATAAAGGGCTCTTAAAATTAAAAATTTAAAAAACTTTTTCTCTCTCTTCTTCCTTTCTTTCTTTCTTTCTGTCTTTCTTTCTTTCTACCCTTCTCTCTCTCTCGCTCTCTTTCTCTCCCTCTCTCTCTCTCTCTCTCTCTCTCTCTCTCTGGAAAGGTGCGCCTGTGGAGGTCCCTGGAGGTTTAGAATTTCACACACAACGTAATTTCGATGGCGCCGGAGCTGCTGCTGTGCATAACCCCGAGGTGCATGGCTGCCTTCAAAGCAGACGACCTTAATGCATAAATACACATAAATGCTGCTCCCACGCTAATATACACCAACCAACGCTGGGGGGGGGGATGTAGCAGACATCTCCACTGCGCAAGAGATAGGCTACACAACATCTGGTTTCATTTGGCCTACAAACCCTGGCTACATTATATATGCATGCGTGTGGGAAGGTTAGCTTTTAGTGTTTCGAAATAACTTTGACGTCGTCTTGTCGCAATTTTGAGTTATAAACTATTTTGCTTACAGACCGCACTTTGGCTCATTGCTGCTGCAGGTAACGTCTGTACAGTTTAATAATTTCCTGAGCCCTGTTGAGGGGGAACATCTGCAAGGATTTCCACAACTTTTCACCGCATGCAGACGACTTTTTACTCCCAGGCCGCTGTGCAGCCCAAGTGCTTTTTGCTATGCCATAGATATGAATGTATTTCCATGTATTATTCAGCCGCGTAGCAGATGGGAGACACGGCCAACGCTTTCTTACAGGAGGTAAAAAAAGCAATGATTTGAATTTTTGAATTTGTGCTATTTTAGGTTAGCCTTTTAAAAGATATGAATACAAATTAATTTCCGATTTGTCTTGAGCTTTCATGAGTGATTTCAGTCTTTTATTAAGCTAATACTGTATCGTATTACTGTATTATGCATTCGGTAACACTTTCTATGACGCCCGTGTCTATAATGCATTATAAACATACTTATAATGTGTTATAATCTGCTTATAGCACTGTATAATTATAGTTATAAGCACTCATAATGCTTTATAACAATAATCGTAACACATTATAAAGCATTTTATAATGACTCATAAAGGTCAAGTATCATAATACTTCATAATTGCTGGTAAAACTAGTGACCACTGTCGTCTGCTGTTAACACCACCCTTCCCCCCAGCTGTCTGGCTCCTCATTCACTTCCATTCATTTCGAGGACCTATTCTAAATATCATACTTCTGAGTATGATGAAATGGAAATGTCCATCATTCAGTTTGGAGTAGCTTACCTTACCAGTAGGCCTACTCAGTTTATTGTTAGGACCCGTTATAGCTACAGGTAAAGTAGAAATAGTTTCAGGTATTATATATAATTTTAGTCAATTGAGTCTTTAGAGTGAGTTTCTTTGGGGAAACAGGGTTTTTCCTGCATAGATGATTCTTTGGTGCCCCGCAAAAAGGTTTTAGCCAGTGCCAAAGGAAAATCACCACAACCAAAATGATAAGAATTGAGAATAAAAGTAGCAATTAAAATCCTGTCCGAAAATGTTTAATAGGAATTTATCAAACAACTGTTGAACAAGCAGAACATAAACTTAAATACGACGTCTTTGACTTCCAGCAGTCAACTCCCGTCTCATGTTCCTGTTCCTTTTTTTCAACTTTACTTCTACTCTTTACTCAAGTATATATTTTAGCCAGTAATCTACTTTTTACTTTGCTACATTTGCCATTTATACGTTCGTTACAACCAGTCTGCTCTAAATGCGGGGATTGACTGTAGGGAGGGAGAGCGGGGGGAGAGCACCTCTACTGCAGATGAAATGGAGAGAGAGAAGAGAGGTGAGGAAGAGAGGGGTAGAGAGGAAGAGATGGAGAGAGAAGGGTAGGTGAGGAAGAGAGTGGTAGAGAGGAAGGGATGGAGAGAGAGTTGGAGATTGTTCATATCTCAATTGTATAAGCTATCCTTATTTGTTTGATTAGCCTACCTGCTCTACTTAATTTAAAAAAAGTTGTATCAACAAGTGATATTTTTTCACTATTTTGCACTGGCCTGCACAAATATTAAAATAGAAAGTAACTTGTACTTTGAGTAATTTTGTAAAATTTGAGTAATTGTACTTTTACTTGAGTATATATTTTCAGTACTCTACCCACCACTGGTAATTTCTCATAAAATAAAGTTTTTATTTCTGGTGAAAATCTTAAAAACACTGAATTACAACCGCAGCGTACTTTCTGCGTCATGTCCTGCCTCCTGCACCCCTCGCCTAAACCAAATGAGTATTTCCAGTAATAATAACAATAATAATAACAACAACAATCTCCTGTTGTGTGCTACATGTGTGAAAGGGCAACTCCGGAAGGAGTTCATATGTGAGAACAGCTAGAGACAGCTAGCGGAGCTTTTTGGAAGACAGCGTTCTAATCGGATCACCTGAGGTAAGTTTCCAATTTAAATTCAGCTTATTTTTGATCTATTAATATGAGTATATGTATACATGTATACATCTTTTATTCCGGATTGCCGGTCACTGTCGACAGTGGCGGCTCCTGAGTTGGCCATTTGGTGGGGCGTGGGATTTATGTTAAGCTGGGAATTTTTTGTCACTGCTACTAAAATAAGACCGTAATTTAGTACCTTTTCCGAGGCCTTTTCCGACGTCACGACGAAGGTACTCCGGCGGCGAGGTGTGTGTGGATGTGTGGAGCTCCGTCTGGGCAGTGGTTGATGATGACGGCCGCGTCCGAGAGGGTTAAGCTTCTCGGATACTTATAGCTTTCACTGTATAAATATCATGAGTAACGTTAGGCTATGAATATGTATGCATGTATACATTTTTTATTCCGGAACTTGGGCGACATGTCAAATCTTTCTTACTGGCCACCGTCAGCGTATCAATCAGCGATTGCCTATTTTTTCGTGGTTGGGTAAAGAGAGTGATTAGCACTACAGCTAGCTAGCTAATTCATTACAATTCATATTCTATTCATCCATATACAGTATAATTCCCACCCCAAAATGTTAAAGGGTTGTTAATATGATTTGTTGATAGCACAATCATTGCATTCTCCATTCAATTTTAACAGGTGAAAACACCATTGAGGAACCAGCTCAAGGATGACCACCTTGACGTGTGCTGCAGGGCGGCCGTTGACGGACCAACAGCTGATGACATTGACTACCATGGCCTTGTCAGATCCTTTTATCTAGTCAATAAAAGAGCAGGGTGAAATGCTCTGAAGCAGGATGTGACCTCTGCAATTGACTGGTCCTTCCAATGTTGTAATACACATTTGTATAACCAGTTTTGTCAATGGGGTTGACTCAAGCATAATAGACATTTTAGTTTATCAAATGGTCAGAAATAATAGGAAAATGCATAGATTTCTGTCAAATAACGTAACACAGACTCAATGCCTTTACTGTACACGGACCGATCATGCTTACTGTCGTCCATAGTCACCCCCCGAAGGCCCATTCTGAGCCAGGAAAAACCCTCATTACATTAGTGAAATGTAAATGTCCATCATTTTGTTGTTCATCATGAAGAAGTTGTGTCAAATTGGAATACTCAATTTCTGTTATGACCCGTAAATACATTAATATTACGTTTTGTGTGTTGTTCTTGCATAGATTTAATGATATTTTAAGCATCTTAAAGCAAACAATGACCACTTATAGTGACTTATAACCAGCTTGTAATGTTTTATATCTGCCTATACCTCAGGAATTTCCTTACTTTACTCAATGACCACTTAGAGTAACTTGTAATCACATTATTATGCATTCTAAAATGATTATAATGTATTACAACTATGACAATTATAATACACTATGATCCTTGAAAAGAAATGTCAGTGAGAAGTATTATGATACTTGACCTTATAAGTCATTACAAAATGCTTTATAACGCTTATGATTATTGTTATAAAGCATTATGAAATGTATGTGCTTATAACTATAATTATACAGTGCTATAAGCAGAATATAACACATTATAAGTATTTTTTATAATGGATTGTAGACATGGGTGTCATAGAAAGTGTTACCATGCATTATTTTGAATTACGATGCACACTGTTTAAAGACCATAGTTTTATTCAGACCCACAGGGATATTGTTTTATTGTCTGTGTGGGTAAAAATGGGATACTATGTTTTTAGTATTTGATTTATTGACATAATTGTTAGAATGTATGTCACAGAATTTTAGTAACTCTTTAGCCAAACTTTATCGAAAGCGCAGCTAAAAAACAGCTAAACGTCAGCTGTTCTTTAGCTAAACATTAACTAAACGTTAGCTGCTCTTTAGCTGCTCCTCATAATACATTCACATTTAGCTTTTATCCAATCATAGGTCTACAGGCTACAGCTTTACCATCTGCCATGAGAGAAACTCAGTGATCAGCTATCCAAAACCTTTATGATAGTCCTATAGAGTTTCAGTGGCTTCCCTATCACTTCAGCTTCAGCTCTAAGGTAATGGAGCAGGGCATGCAGTGTCCAATATAGAAGGAGGATCTTCTAGACATCGTGCAAGCTAAGCAGGACCCTCACGGGGGAAGGTCGCTATGTGTCATATACTGGAGATTGTGTCCATTGGTATGCTGCTCCCATGTTGGTAAGCCTTGGAACATTTCAGAATTCCCAACAAAGGCTGTAATGGCACCCCTATAGCATACTGAATGACATCCATAGCCTGTGTATCTATATAGATAGATATATAACCTAGTCAAATGGAAGTCAGAATATGGTTTACCTGCATAGGCCTATATATTCCTTTCGACCTTGTGGACAATACAACTAGCTGTAGCCCAGTTAAAAACCTAACCATTTCACTTGAGTAGATGTTTTCCCCTGTGATACAGATCCAGTCCCACAATGTTCCAGAAATCAGTGTGAACAGATTTATCCATGTTGTAAGAAGAAAGTAGTTGAGATTGCGAGTGTTCAGATCTGGTAAGGTTATGCGTTTTACACAGGCGGAAAGTTCTACACCTACTTTTCGACCACAGCTTGTCCTCAACCTCAACCATAATACTGTGTGTGGATTCACCAATGAAACAAACAGAATCCGTAATGTCGTTGCTTTGTGTGTCTTGGACGAAGACGTGGGTTCATGTAGGTTGATCAAGTCGTGAAAAGAATTCCCAGAACTTTCCGTAAAAACCAAAATAAAAGTCCCTACCGGCCATGATATCATGGAAGTTTTGAAATCCCTAATGACCGCATTGGCATGGAGTTGGGCGGGCGCTGCCCTTTGATGATCAAGTCAGACTGCCTCTTAAGGGCTGTGTGACACACATAGCTCCGCCAACTAACGTACAAGAATTCTTATTCTGCTGAGAAACTGCTTTGTGAAGCATTGCAAGGTAATGACACCCCCCCCCCCCCACACACACACACACACAGACACACTCCCGACATCAAAGCAGCCGAGTCCATATATATACCCCGGCCTCCACATAATGATCTGTATTCAGTTTGAGGTATTGACGATGCCAATCCAAACCAAATGTCAAACAGAAAATCCAGGAAACATCCGGATACTTCAGCCAAATTAACACGAAGCATGTTCTCGCAATCCTTTGGTTTTTCAACAGTGTGTCATTCGCACACACAGTACTAATTCACCCTTGTAAAACATTCCTGGCAATATAGCACTGGCATTTGCAGAATTTAAGTGTGATTATAATAGTTTTCAGAAGAACATCTCGACTACATTTTAATAATATGAAGTTTTTCCCTCTTTTTTTTTGTAAATGTGACTAATGTTCAGTCTAGTAAAATATGTTATACTTAATCAATTCCTGTGATTCACTTGTTGGGGGGAAAAAACTAAACACATTTCCACGAAATCTATGACATTGCACACAGGATTCAAAAAGGATCCTGACCAATGTAAATATATGAAAGGTGGCCTGGTCGTTTTATATCTTTACATAAATGACTAACACCTACCTGTCGCCATCAGAAGGTCGTCATGGTTCTGTTACCCTGAACCTAATGCTGCACTGACCTCCTTTACCTTGGGCTATTGGCGCTGACTCAATCACCACAATCAGGAGAACGACAATTAAACCTGATGAATAATTGACTCTGTTTAATGATGTGAAGTGGGAGGATGCGTCGGTGGGGGGTGATTGGACGATATGAACCATGCTAATGTCAGGCCTCCTGGAGACCCATGGTCAGCGTCCCTACGTTTAAAGCACATTCATTTAAGCAATAATAAGAAAAACCAGGTCTCGTCATTTTGATATATTATAATATATATAATATATGTATGATGAGGATATATGTATAATATATACATATTCTTGTTATTTAAACAGTTTTGCTTGTTATGCTACCATTATGTATGGCACCCTTGCACTCCTAACCATCCCTGGAATGAGGGTTTCTCCTTGCCCTTTAGAGGGCTTAGTGACCAGACCCTATTGGCATAATGTGGCCTGTGAAACCTGTGCAACTGTGATTAAGGGCTATACAAATAAAATTTACTTGACTTGACTTACGTGTAATAATTTGGCAAATGCTTTTGTGACTGTTGAGAACAATCAAAGCATAAAATGAATATTGAGGCAACTAAAAAAATGCGAAGGCACAAGCAAATGACTAAGAAAAGCTGTAACTACTCAGTAGTTACAGGAATCAGAGCAAGAGGTTCATATTTGTGGTAGTCAATAACGTGCACAGTAGGAGTTGTGTAAAAAATAAGGAGTTGGATATCTTTGCAAGATAAATGCATTCACATAGCCTTTGTGTGCCTTAATGTATTTCCTCCTTGTAAAAAAAATGTCTTATTCTTTTGAGTTTGTTTGCGTTATAGATGTCATTGTTGACCTATAAGTGCTTGATGTGAATAAGTATGTTCTAAACTCAAAACACGTGTGTTAACGAAGAAGTACAAAGTCACTGCACTGTTCTACCCAAACATTTTATAATTTGCTCATGAAATGCTTGAAATCCAAGACATACGTATGGATCCCACAATCACTCTTAGGACTTAGGACCAAATGTATTCCTTCACACAGGACAAAAGGCTTCAGGCACATTTTGAGATTATATTAGTCCATTTGAAGGTTTACGTGGTGGTGTGTGATGATAATATTGGGATATTATAAGATTGGGTTCGACCAGAAGATGGAGGACGACCAGAAGATGGTGCTGAATGGAACTATATGCAGCTACATCAGAGTTGTAAAGCACAGACACAACACAAATAACTTCACTTGGAGACTTTAATTAACACTTGAAGAAAATAAAGCATGTGCGATGACAGGGAAAATCTACAGAAGAAAATCCTATTCCCCAACACACAGGAGGATGAACCGAGACTGAGTGACAACAGGAACAACACAGAGGGGCTTAAGTCGGCAATTTAATTGGACACAGGTGAAATCAATATTCACTGATTGAAGGTATATGAGAGTCGAAGAGGGTGAGCGGGTCCCTAGTGGTCGTGTGGGATATGGCACCCTGGTGGAGGCATAATGACAGTTTCATTGCAGATGTTGACCTTCAATCCTTCAGTCACCAAAGAGAACAATTAATTTCAAACATTATTTGATAATATAATATTTGAACATCTTTGAGTCATATCCTTGGCTCCAACCCCAGCCAGAGAAGATAATGAGTCACTGTTATGAAGGGTTTTGAATGTAATGTGCAAATGGTGCCACCATTTCTCATTTTGCATAGCAACGGAATTGCGGAGATAACAATGCCACTAATGATGTCACTACCATGAACCACACCACACACTTATCTAAACGTAACGTTACCTCAATGTAACCACCTCTAACCTAATACCATAACCTAACATTATCTAACCTAATGCTTACACTTAATCATCTCTAACCTATTACCTAAACTTGACTACTCCTAGTACTACTAGGATAACTTTGGGATTTTTCAACATGGACCCTATTTTTCCATCATTTTGGGTCAAAGTGACTAATGCGAACAACAATTTTTGAAATTGGTCCAGTATTGAGCGACAGCGCTTCAGCCGTCAGCCGTGAAACATCTGCAATGTAACCCTTTGGGGCAATAGCGCCCCGTCAATGTACGTACTCTAAAAGTGCTTGTTTTTGCCACTGACAGGCTCAGATTCTATCTGCCAACATTATGGAAAGGATCCCTACAGAGAAATACAACTTTTTTCTTTACCTTTCGCTTGATCCGGTCTGTTTGTTATTGTGTCTAACCAAGTCTGGCTCAAGGAGAAGTCTCTCTCTGAATCTCGCGAGAGTTGAGTTGTTGCAGGAAGAGAACGGTGGAAACGTGAGTGAGAGTTGGAGAGAGGAGTGCTGGCAAGAATTTGATGAGCCTTTCAGTGGCAAAAACAAGCACTTTTAGAGTACGTACATTGATGGGGCGCTATTGCCCCAAAGGGTTACAATGCAGACATTTCGCGACTGATGGCTGAAGCGCTCTCGCTCAATACTGGACCAATTTCACAAGTTGTTGTTATCCTTTAACTAATACCTAAACATAACCATCTCTGAATACGTCAACTTAACCCTTAACGCTAAACTTAACAATTTCAAACTTTGTACCTGTACTTAATCACCCTTGATATTATACTGAGTCGCTTTGGATAAAAGCGTCTGCTAAATGCGCTAAATGTAAATGTAAATGTACTTAAACATAACCGTTTAGCTAAATCGAAACCAAATAAAATAAGAAAAATACATTGACATGAAAATGGGCTTCACCACAACACGACAAGAACTTTACAAAACCACTTTTTCCACACCTCTTTATAATGTTGCTGACACTGTGCGCCCCTTTAGTCTCTCCTGACAAAGTTCTACCTATCAACATTTCTAGATTCTTCCAGTACATTTAACCAATACAAAACAACAACAATAGCCTTGAATGACTCCGAAGGAAATGAATATGCGACAAGTGCCCCGTGTTGTTCTCGGTATAATGTCCTTTATGTTCTCTTCAGTGGTCAGTACAGAACCATCAGGAGGACCCTGTGCACTGGGCCGTGTCTAACGTGAGTGACATTAGCCACAAATGATTGCCTCGGTAGCTATTTTAAAACAATCTGCACCAAGCATTCAGATGACATTGAGATTGTAAACATGTTGTGAATAATGACATCCAGACTATTTGCAAACCCCTTTGGCAACAGGGGTAAACAGACATTTGGCGCTATCTCTACAGAGCACCTTTTAAAAGGAACGTGCTGGTGCTAGGGGGGTTAGGGTGATGATGGCGCACTCACAGATACAGTCGTTGACCTCTATTAGTGGGGTTGCGCCACATGGTTGACTTGGCATTACATCCCGGTCTGTGGTTTAAGGTTATGTTTTCTTGTTTCTAGTTCTTAGTTATTATTTCCTGTTTGGTTTTGAAAATACTGACCTCTTGTCTCGTTTCAGATCTCTTCACCTCCTGCCCTCATGTGTGTCCTCCCCCTTTGTTCTCCCCTCTCCTTGTACCAGTTCGTCTTTGTACCGCCGAGTCTAGCCTTTCAGCCGTTTCATCTCGTGTATTTCTTGTGGTAATAGTCCTTGCTTCTCGTGTTTTTCGACTTTGCTCTAGCCTAGCATTTTGGATACCTCTGTCTGATTATGGGACTGATTTTCTGTGTACCGAACCCTACTTCGAGGAAAGACTTTTTGATTCTACCTGCCTTGAGTGTTGAGTCGAGCATTGGAGTCCACTGTCTGTTGGCACCAGTGTTATAGTACGAACTGGCCAAGCATGGAATCAGCAGACTATGACTCGGTGCGGGCCACTCTTCAAGCCCAGGGGAAGAGGATTCATCATCAGGATGCTTCTCTTCCACCTCCTCCTGCCGACCGAACGTACCGAACTAAGGTGCTACGGCAGAG
This sequence comes from Trachyrincus murrayi, assembly GCA_900323305.1. Classification (NCBI taxonomy): domain Eukaryota; kingdom Metazoa; phylum Chordata; class Actinopteri; order Gadiformes; family Macrouridae; genus Trachyrincus; species Trachyrincus murrayi. The sequence goes on from OOFB01037930.1 coordinate 12,380, forward strand.
TGGAACAGAATGTCTCCTGTCTGTGACTAATTAGAGCGGGACTCAGATAGTTTTTGAAAGATTTTCCAGCACCACACCAGTGGGCCTTGGGGGAGAGTGTCGCGTTGCCGCACCTGGAGCCGGTCCCGGCAGGGGCTTCTCAGGAGTTCAGCACGTTACAAGAAAACGACGGACCGCCGGCGAACCCCCACTCCCTCCTACTGACCCGGGCCAGAGTGGCTGTCCACCCAGAGGACCTCCCTCTCCATGTGGAATCCCGGAAGTTGGCTCCTCGCTTTATGGGTCCCTTTCATGTCTCTAAGGTCTCATCAAGTCTTGGTGAAGATTTCTGTGTTCTTTTTGACTAAAATGTATATAATATAATGTAATATATGTTATATGATCTTCAACATAGCCAATCTATGCCATTTTGTCACTGTTACTAAAATAACACCGTCATTTAAACAAAACAGGTGTAAAATCCTTTTCGCCAGTCTCCGCCAACCAATTTGTGAACGTTCTACTCTCCTCCAAACTCGAGTTGCGTCACAACCGACAGCGAGGTGTGTGTGTGTGTGTGTGTGTGTGTGTGGAGCTCCATCTGGGCAGCGGTTGGTGTTGATGGCCACATCCGAGAGAGGGTTAAGCTTCTCGCACATTTATAGTATAACGCATTTAATATACAACATTGCTCATTATAACACTCCTACACAATGACGGTACTAGCTTAAAAGAAGTATCACAAAGTTGGGGTGGGTCGTAACCATGGGGATAACACGTCCCCCCTCCTTCCTAGAACTCTCAGCTCAAAATGTTTATCTCACGAATTCCCCTATTGGTTTCTCATGCCATGTCACTCTCCTGTCATTTCAGATCCGGCCACACCCCCTTGCTATGCAATCACCTCATTGCCTTCACCTGGTTTTCCCCGCCCATCTCCTCACCTAGAACTCATTCCCTCATTAGTCCCTCAGTCAAAATACCAGTCAACTTCCCTTTGTTCTCTGTGTTACGCCAAACTTTCCTGCATTCTACATTCCTGTTTTTTCCTGACCTGCCTGTTTTGACCCTGCTTGCCTGTTTTCTGGACCCAGGATTCCCTGCCTGCCCCTTGTCGGATTTGTTTGCCTGATTGACTGATCTCCTGGTTTTGACCTTGTCTGTTTACTAAAGTAAACTGAACTTTCATTGCTATTCCATCTGTCTCCTTGTAGTGAGTCTGGGTTAAAACCTGCCAGTACCAGAGCACTTTACACAGTGTTCCAATTGGAGCTGAAACAGGGGGCTCACTTACATTTTGTATTTTATCCGAAAATTGACTCACCCACGTATACAATTGCATCAGACAATAACACAATATGTTTATGACAGGAGATTTTCCTTGATACTTTTCAGTATCATTGTTTTTTCATCATAGTACAAATCTGCCTGAAAGCTGCAGATCGTCCAGGAGCCCAATTGACACAGGATTCCTCCATTTCAGAGATTGGAGGCGGTTGGCTAATGCAGTGGAAATATCTGAGAATCACGTCTGTGATCGATATCAGACTCCAAGCGAGGCAGAAGCTGATTCCATAGAATAGTCCAGAGAAATAGCACTCTCTCACACACACACACACACACACACATACACACATACACATGCACACAAATGTACGCATGCATACACAAGCACACACACACACACACACACACACACACACACACACACAGATGCACACACACATACACACATACAGGACCATACACAGATGCACACACATACACACACATATACAAACAAATACCAACACACACACACACAATATGAATGCCTTCCTTTGTTAAGATGTCACTTCCAGTTATGCAGTGTTGCATTAATTTAAAAATGTTATTCAACTGACAAAATAGAATACAGAGTATCTGTGCAGACTTCATATCTACTGAGATTTCATTACGCAGTCTTAATTAAATGCTTGTGCACGGCTTTGTCCGTGCGTGTGCGTGTGTGTGTGTGTGTGTGTGTGTGTGTGTGTGCGTAGGGGAGCGCGGAGTAAGTTGTCACACGGGTAAGTTGTCAAACTGTTCATACCTCCATCATTTGAGGGGCTACCTCAAAAATCAAATAGCTACTTTGTGTGACGACATGTTCTATAGTCAACTTCCTGTTCACATGTGGTCAAGGCCACTAATCTGAGGTGAACACAAGTTTCTTATTTTTCCCCTTCAAAAGTAAAAAAAGGCACTTTACATTTTATGCAATAAAACATTGTTAAATTGTCATTGTCAAAATTATCATTTTGCACAGAGTAGAGGAGACAATAATACTGCTGTAGTCCTATGGCAAGCCCTTTTAACATTTAATCAGTAGGGTGGATGAGTAGCGATTTAGTTTTCACTATTGGAAATGAATGTTAATTTAAGATATCTTTAAAACAATTTTGACATGTTTCTTTTTCACGAGTAAGAATGATGATTACAGATATCTACAGTTGAATTTACACATTTTGAAAAAGGATTGTGACTAGTGGAAATGTAATTTCCCATTTCAGATATCAGCAATTGCATTTCTGATATGTCCGACATATCAAAAAAACATTTTGGATATGTCACCAAAATTACCATATTCATTTTGCATATGTCGCCCAAATTACCATATGCATTTCGGATATGTACGTACGTCATTGAAGATATCTAAAAAAATTTGCCTAGTGGAAATATGTAGAAATTAAATTTGGACTAGTCAAATCTGATTTACAGATATCTTTAATTTAATTATAGATAATTCCAGTAATTCCTTTTTCACTAGTAAGAATAATGATTACAGTTATCTACAAATTAATTTCCACATAATTTCCAAAAAGTGTTCCGAAATGAATATGGTAATTTGGGCAACATATCCAAAATGAATATGGTAATTTGACATATCCGAAATGGTTCATTGATATGTCGGACATATCAGAAATGCAATTGTTGATGTCTTAAATGGTTTCCACTAGTCAAAATGTCATTGTAGATATCTTCAATGACGTAAATATCAGAAATGAATATGGTAATTTGGGCGCCATATCCGAAATAAATATAGTAATTTGGGTGGCATCCAAAATGGTTTGTTGATATGTCGGACACAGCAGAAATGCAATTGTTGATATCTGAAATGGGAAATTACATTTCCACTATTCACAATCCTTTTTCAATATGTGAAAATTCAATTGTAGATATCTGTAATCGTTATTCTTACTAGTTAAAAATAAATTACTGATATCTATAATTAAATTAAAAATATCTGTAAATCAGACTAGTCTAAATGTAATTTCTGCCAAATTTCTGCCAATTTCATGTCAAAATTGTTTTACAGATATCTTAAAGCATAATTCAAGTTTGGTAGAGGTTTGGGTTGTGTAGTTACCTTGCCATGATGTAACTCCAAATATTGGCGAGATATCTTCAATAGTTGCTCCGTAGATTCAAACTTGATAATCCCCCATTGACTTACATTGCACGGCGAAACAGGTCTCAAAGTCACACTTTTAGCACACAAACAAACGCCAACAAAGCAGATTCTGCCATAGTATAAAATAACAAAACCCAATTCAACTTCGTGTTGATTTTACTTTTTGAATTAGGAAGATGATCCGGTAGTTAGCTTCCGAGACGAATCACCGTGTTTGTTATATATATTCGCCCCTTTGCTAGCTGAGAGACAGTTTATGTAGTCAGTATATACACAGCGAGGGATGAATAAAATAGTGCCTTTACCAATCATTCTAAACAGATGAAAAAAACGCTGAATAGGGTTTTGTTATTTTATACATTGGCAGAATCCGCTTTGTTCATGTTCGTTTGTTTGCTAAAAGTGTGACTTTGAGACCTGCTTCACCGTGCAATGGGGGAGAGAAAAAAACACTATTTTGGATTATCAAATTTGAATCTACAAAGCAACTATTGAAGATATCTCACCAATATTTGGAGTTACATCATGGCAAGGTAACTACACAACCCAAACCTCTACCAAACTTTAATGATGCTTTAAATTAACATTTCGACATATTGTTGCCGATGCTCTCTGTGTCTCTGAGACGCAGCTCAGCGCAGATGGAAAATCTTACGGATGACAGAGTTGGGGTAAGATGGCTGGTAAGATGACGACAAAAGTAGTGGGGAGATCTGGGTGCAGGCAACATGGAGGAAAGGTGATAGGTGGTTTTATATAGGTGTGGCAGTTTCCTCATGCCACATGCCATCTACAGTGGCTTTCAGGGCTTCTCCAATAGTAGGACACAGGCAGATGATGGTTAAACTGGTTTATTGTAGTTTGCAATAGTTTGAACAGGCAGAGCAGATGTACGTGCCTCTCTGAGTGTGTGTGGTGGTGGCTGGTTTAACCTGTGGGCCTTGATTGGCCAATGCCCCACAGGTGTGCAACCTTACCCAGCCCCAGAGTCTCATCAGTCTGACTCGGGCCAGGTGAGGCTGCTTAAACCAGCCACCAACAACACACACTCCACATATCCCCAACACCAAATTGAGGCTGGGGAAAATCCCCAGCCGAAACCTACTCCCCCCTCTACCTCCCCCCCCATCCCCAAACCCCCAACCCCATTGTCCCCACACATCCCCAGTGTGACCCAACAACCCCCCCTCCCCCTCCATCCTGGAGACCGGAGGGCTGCTGCCTTGGCTGGCGGAGGTGTTGCTGGACTTGGCGGTTGCAGGGTTGTCTGGACGAGCTGGGAGGAGGCTCGAGAGTTGGGCCGTGGTGGTAGCTCCTTGGAGGGACCGAACAGCCCTCTGTAGGGCCACCCTCCACCAGTGCGATGAGGCATCATCCCTCCCACCTCCTTCCTGGAGCCTGGGGCCTTGGGCTGCTGTGCTGACTGGCAGAGGCGTGGCTGTACCTGGGCTGCTGGATCCAAGGGCGGCTAGCAACAGACGGTTGCTTGTAGCAGTCGCTGCGCTGCGCTGCCTCCCCCGTCCTCCGCTGGGCTCCACCACTGGCCATCGCTGCTGCCGGGGAAAGGGCTGGTGCTGGGAGGTGGCTGCCCATCGCCGCGGCTGGTGGCTCCAGTGCGTCCCTGGGCAGCCCTTCTGTGTCCTCACCCTTGGTTGGAGAAGTCCCTGTTCAGGCGCCAACGTAGGAGACTCAACTCCCACCGTTAGGGAATACGTCACGAAAGAGAGGCCGAGGGCGTTTTCAAGAGTCTTTATTTTCTCTAAACACTCGAAAAACTCTTGTAGCAATAAAAGCGCTGATAACATCGAATGTACAAAGCGATCTCCACGGATAACCTTCGGAAAGCACGCCGGCATCTCCTGCTCGTGAAAGCTCAAGATCCCCCTTGCCCCGCCCCCCTTGTTTGCAGCCTGATACCAAGCCACGCCCCCTTCCCTCCACAATAGGATAACAATATTTTCTAATATACTATTCTAATAATGATACATCTATTTCTACTTTTCATTTAGTTTGTCTGTGCACTCTTCAGTATGAAAGCTTCCCTTTCTGTGTGTTATGCTATGGGATGTCTGCATGTGACAGAGTAAAGTCAATAATGTTCTTGCTATATTATAGTTAGGTACTTTTTCATGGTATACATTACATTGGACTAAGTGAAAAACAATGTCATGTTACATTTCAGTATCGTGGCATTCTAACATGTGGTACTCATTAGTCCTAGCAGTAGCATAGATCCCCTTTGTATGTTTCCACTATAAATGAACCTTGTGTAGGATAGGACAGTCTTGCTCTCCAACTGAGCAGAATAATCTCCTTTCAAGGTAAACATTGTTCATTTGCATATACTACCCACATTGAAATGATACAAAGCCGGTTGAAAATTGGCGAAGTTGTGAAAGTGGCAGGGTTCTTTAATGAAGTTGAATTTGGTTTTGAATTTGAAATTAAAATCAATATTCCCAATTAATTAGTCGTGTTCCTATTTGTTGATAATCCAATGTGAGAACTTTCCCGACGTAATGTGACAATTTACCCGCTGATGGGGCAAATTATGCACACTCTCTAGTTTACAACTCCATACTGAAATACAATATGAAGATGTAATGAATACAAAATATGTGCCCAAGACTTCCTTCTTTCATTTGGTTTGGCTTTTATACCATTGTGATGTATTGTGTCCAGTAAATGTTAGACAGCGTGAAAAGTGTGACAACATACCCCACACTCCCCTTCCTCCAAGGCACAGCTAGGTCAGTGGTTTTCAAAGGGAGGGACCAGCACCTCTTGGGGGCCCACAGGACTGTGTTCAGGCAGAAGGCAGAAGCTGATTCGATAGAATGGTAGTCCAGAGAAATAGCACACACACACACACACACACACACACACACACACACACACACACACACACACACACACACACACACACACACACACACACACACACACACACACACACACATACACAGGACGATACACAAATGCAGACACACGCACACACACACAATATGAATGCCCTCCTTTGTTAAGATGTCACTTCCAGTTACACAGTGTTGCATTAATTAAAAAATGTTATTCAACTGACAAAATGCAATACAGAG
>OOFB01037932.1:0-11828 GCA_900323305.1 Trachyrincus murrayi
TGTTTTCGGTTCTGGCCAATCTGCCAAAGCCTCCATGCGCCTCTGACCAATCATTGGCCTTAAGGGGGATAAGAGGCCCCTGGAAGTCTTTTAATACTGTTGCTCTCGGGGGGCCCTGTCCTGCTGGGCTACCGGGGAAGGCCCCTCAGGGTAGAGCCTTCCCCGCCAATGGAAAACTTTTCATCCGAAACATTGATTCCAGGGCCAAAAAAAGGCACATTAACAGATATTTTCAGAAAATAAGCAGCGTTGCTGAATTAATAAAAATACACTGAAGACAGACTTCTGAAAGCCAAGTGAGGCCCACACAGCCTACTGCTTCACGTCTGCTTGCTCATGGTGCAATATTAAGTACCAGTGTACTAGTTATGGTGAGTGAAGAACAGATGAGAACAGAGATGATGTACATTCTACATTTTTTATTATGATCTAATATTTTTCTTGGTTTTAATGGCAGAAGTTTTAGTAAAGACTAGAAAAAGCACAATTTCAGAAGGAATTGTGGTGTGCAGCTTGCTGAAAACAAAGTTTTTAGTACCTGGTATATTGGAAATGTACAGTAGAGTGACGTGAAGTAGTGCTGTAGTTTTATGGGTGCTGCTAGGGTGTTATATGTTGCTTCTTGGGTGTTCTGGGCGGTTGCTAGGATGGTCTGCACAGTTCCTAGTGTTCTAGATCAGCGGTCCCCAACCACCGGGCCACGGACCGGCACCGGGCCGCAAAGCATTTGCTACCGGGCCGTGAATAAAAAACAGGAAATACGACGAGCCTAAAATATGGCTTAATTGCGACCGATGACTCGCATGCTCCACTTTGCGAAGAGGGATTTTCTGCAATGAATGCAACGAAAACTAAATCGCGGAATAGACTGGACATAAGGAACACGCTCCGGATGTCGCTGTCCCCTGTCATGATGTTCTAGGTGGTTTCTATGGTGTTCTAGGTGGTTGCTATGGTGTTCTAGGTGGTTGCTATGGTGTTCTAGGTGGTTGCTAGGGTGTTGGTTGGTTTAAAAGTCTAATCATTTAAAAATTATAAATAAGTAGGGAAGGTTGGGAATAATAATAATAATAATAAATAAATAATACGTATGATAGATAATAGGAGTTGTAATAATTGATAATTGAGGCGAGTGACAGTTAAACTTATTAAATTCGATAGAACCAAGGAATGATAATCATATCGTCATTATAAATCAACTTATGTGAAAAAATATGCTTCAGATAGATAATGCAAAAAGAAAATCCCTTTCATGATATGATGCTATCATGTCTCACGTCATGCCGATCATAGCATGGTGAGGCCAATTCTATTAAGAATAGCAATTAAAAAGCACGTGTCACCACAAAAACACGTGTGCACCCGCATTTCCACACATAAGCAAGCTTAACCTTTCAAAACCATTTAAAATTGCTTTTGGGCTAAATGAAATTGCGGCATGCATCATGAATTCAGAAATCCTTTATTTCAATATTCTCTTCCAGTGTGCTGGAGAACAAAAATATTAGCTCATTTATTTTGTGCTGAAGAGTTATTGTGATGTTTTGCAATAATCAGTTCTACGCTTTTTCTATTTCTATATGTTGCACACAAGAACCTCATATGACCGACTCGGTTAAGAAAAACACACCGGGCTTAACTGTACACGGGGTTAGGGTTAGGGTTACACACTAGTAGGAAAACACAGGGACGTGCACATACTGCTGTGAGAAGGATAAGCATGTTCTAGAGGGAATCTGGGGAAGGAACATATCACACAATGATGGTGACGGTAACAATAAAACAGTTGTATTTCATTTTAAGATGAAACACAACTCTTTTCTAACCAATATATACATAAATATATTCTGAGAATAAAATGAAAGATTTTAGTGCCCTCACCCTCATCTCCCATTGGTCTGTTTTCATAATGCAGATTGTGCAGGAGTCGGGATATATATATATACAGTATATATAGATATAGACCACCCAAGTGTTGCCGGCACTTGATCGCGTCTGCATCTCATACGGATTCATCACTGTTCTCTTTAACAGGAAAATTAATACAGTTTTTGTCTTCTGTTACTTAATCACTTCGCCCTTTAAGTATGTATAGCCAGGATAATGAATATAGCCCATGGTGAAGTCACTATTAAGTTATCGTTGTATATTTAAAAAAATGAATTGCTAACAAGCTCGTAGTGCGAGAGAGTCTTTCACGTTATCCATCTATGTTGATAACGAGAACACACAAGCGGTTGACGTCGGACGTGCTAAGCTAGGCAATGCTATACCTCAGTACAACCCAGCCAGCAGCGGCCCTAAAAGGAGAAAAAAACATATTATAAATCAAATAAATCAAAACATATTTAGCTGTTTAAACAAAACAACAAAAAAGGAAAAATGAATGAGAATGATGCAAAATAAATAAATAAAATTGTAAAAACTAAATAAAAGATAAAGCAACCTTGGCAGGTATTCTTCTGCATCTGAACCTGAACCAGAATAAACATGAACGTCTAGTCTTGAATAAACACACATTCAACCTTCAACTAACTTGGAAACTGGTTGAATCTGGTTAGAACCTGTGTATAAGACGTCGCCTACACAAAATCACTGAATGCCTGAATGGTTGTGGTCTTGCTAAAGGAACATGGAATGTGAAAGGATAGATCGTTTTTAGTATAGTGTAGGACGGTAAATGTTTACACCCCAGAACCGCCTACATCAGTTTCCATGTGAATATGAGAGGATTATCAAGCCCACTCTTTGACTCCTTGAGGTTTGCAGAAGCTAAGGAGGAGTACAGAAATGTAAATCGCTGACAGTAGGACTTTGGCACGTATCCATTTATATATAAAAGCGTATGATTATAGAGAATGACCAGGTCATTTGTTTCATGTGTTGGATACGTTAAATGCTATATCATTGGTTAACCTCTCTGTTGGCCCAGACTGACTCTAGAAGCTTCTTCTATAATATCCCTCCATCAGAGGTTTCAACGTTTTTTTTGTTTGTTGGTGCTTTAGAAGGAGGGATTTAGCTACGTGAAATCCGCCTTCTCACATCACACCCCGAAAGAAAAAAATGAAAAAGCTTCAAATATATATTCCACCCGCTCACTCAAACGTGATGTCACACTGCGGCATGCTGGAGAATAAACCGCTCAGATGAAGAAGTGGCTACATTTCAGGGTGTTCCCTTTGGCTGGGCGACTGCTGGTTGGAGATCAGGTTCCCCCGCTGGCTTCCTGAACCACCTGCCCTCAAACAAGTTGGGATGAAATCGTGCATATGAAGTTGAACTTTGTAAATTCTGGAAGTTTTGTATTTTACCGAGGACTTTAATGTGCTTTTAGTGTGTTAGCACACACGTCCCTGGCTTGGCAAGGTTACCAGCTCTACCAATCACCACAATATCCACGGCTGCGGGAATGACCTTCAGAGATACAAATCAGAGTACAACTTCAAAGGGATGTAACGACATCCATGACTCTAAATGATTCACTTGTGAATAACAATGGACTACTTACTGGCAGAGACAATGACAAAAAAGTTCTGCGGCACTTTGCAAAAATATTTAAATGCAATACATAATCCACAGTGGTATATATTATGTGCAATTTATTGCAAAGACCTTCATTTTTTTTTTGCTAGAGTCATCAGGTCTTTTGGCATAACGGCAACAAATGCAATTTGCTTGAGGTGAAATCTAATTTTCCACGGTGACCACCACTCGCTGTTCATCAAACTCAGATTTCATCACCGTACCAAATGCCGATAGCATGCGGGGGCATCTCAACTCATTAAAAAGAAATTGACGAAGTCTGTTTATCTGCAAATATGGTGTATGTTTGTATTGGCCTGTTGAGTCAAATCCGGTTAATGCATGCAAGCTAATTTGACTGACCTTTGAGCTTTTTCATCGATCATTTAATAGATTTCTAAATGGAAGGCTGCATTTAAATTCTGCTCCACTCTTCTCTTCCCTTAATGACTTGGGATGCATTTGCAAAAAGACATTAATAAAAAATTCAACAATTTTAATTTAACCTATAACAAAATATCGTTTTTCAGAAAGGCCCACTGACATAAAAATCGAAAGACTCTATGATTGTGAGTAAACAAGGTTGTAAGGATTAATTTTCTGCTTTCGAATTAAAAAAAATCTTCAGAAGAGACACAGGCATCATATGCTTTCTAAAAATGATTCAAAGAAAAAAAAAAGACTTCCTTGTTCTCCTGGTGTTGAAGTGACTCCTACACGAGTCTTTGGCTTGTACAGGTACTACTTTTCCTCTGAGCATGAGGCATGATGAGAACACATGTTGAGGCTGACGGGGGAAGGCTAGATGAAGTAACGTAACATAACATAACGATTAAAAAACATTAAAAAACATGATTAATACTCATTTTCTGTTTCTGTTCAAGTGAACTGTGTCAGAAATCAATCATGAGATTGTTTAACGTTAAATGGTGCACCGTCACCATGCTAAAGGGAGAGGAGCATGGTGGGGGGGAATATCACTTCATGCTAACATATGTTCGCATTCTTCACATGGACTTCTGCTCTCTGGTATTCATAGAGAGACCACAGAGGACACAGTCCCATCCACGAACATACATTCAAATATAATGGCAACCCTAAACGTCAGTAGGTGAAGCCTTTGGGTGCCTCGTGTCTTTAGCATCGTCTGACTCATATCACATCATGCCTTCAAAGCCAAAATAAGTAGGTTTTTTTTAATGTCACAAGTAAATTGAACCAATCCCATGCTTAATTGCCACGATATGCAAATCATTGGGTTGTCTGGCCTAAATGAAGGGTTGAGAGGAGATGTGGGCGTAACTAGAAGTTGTATAGATGCTGCTAAGCCATTTCTATGAGTTTATTGCACCTATTTGTAGGAAAAACATATTAAATCAATCTGAAGAAAAAATATCTGAGGGGGGGTGCTTTGAATCGTTTGCCTGAAAATCACGGCAGATAAATAACCCTTTTGTGCTTTCTTAATTGAATTAAAAGTTGTAATTTCCACAACGTTGGCTTGGAGCGGCCCAATCACAGTGTGCTGATTGAGCCAACTCGTTAGCATAGTGAAAAGCAGAAGTGTGTCCCGCTGTGAAATCATTGGCGCAGAGAGAGGCAGGGAAGAAAGATCTCACGCTACGATCTACCAATTGGCGACAATTTGGGCGCCTTTGCAAGCCGACTCAGTTGATCCACGCTGTTGAATAGCCTGCATACACACACATGTTGACGGGAATGCTCAACTCCCAAAGAAAAAGTGTGAGAGCTTCTATTTTTATTTTCCTTTGGCAAACCATATTATTTTTTGACTCTTTTTTGTTCCTTTTAGAGCATATGAGGGGAGAAAAAAGATGAGAGGAAGCCAGCAGATTTTTCACAGAGAGTCAGAGCAAAGCTAATGGTCCATTAGGCAGACAAGGCCTCTTTTGATGTGACAGAGAGGGGGGGGGGGGGGGGAGGGGGGGGGGGGGGGGGGGGAGAGAAAGAGGAGAGAGGAGAGAGGAGACAGAGAGGGGGGATAGGAGGGAGAGAGAGAGAGGAGAGAGAGGGGAGGGAGAGATAGAGGAGAGAAGAGAGAGGAGACAGAGAGAGGGGATAGAGAGGGGAGGGAGAGAGAGAGAGGAGAGAGAGAGGGGATAAAGAGGAGAAAGAGGGGGGAGAGAGAGATAGAGAGAGAGGAGCAAGGACAGCGAGATAGGGGAACGAGTGTAGTGGAGAACAGCAGAGAGAAAGAGAGAGAGAGTGTGTGTGTGTGTGTGTGTGTGTGTGTGTGGAGGAGGAGGAGGAGGAGGAGAAAACAATACGAGTGAGAGAGCGATCACTTCCTCAACATGATCTACTTTAGGATCAGGCTCGGATCACCGCAGACGCGAGTGGATTTTTGGATCTTTTTATCTGCGCCATAGTTTTGATGTCTTGACTAAGCCTTCCGAGATCTGGCAGCGGCAGCACTAAATACACTGTCTCACATCAAACATTACCCACAGCCCGCTGTGGTTCATTATCATACTTGTATTAACAGCCCTTTTTTTGGTACAAGGGGGCCTGTCATGCTTAATCTCCACCAAGAGAAAATCTGTTTTATCTGAAAATGTGAAAATATATTTGTACTTTACATTCCCCCCGCGTGAAAGTATGCTGTGCGCTGAATGAGATGAGAGATGCGAGCCGTGATGATGAGAAAGAAGAGACTCGGGGAGCACAGCAAGGCATATCAAAGTAGAAGACATGCAACATATGAAACGTCTCGCTTTTTAAAAAGGATTAGCATTTGCCCAACTTTTCCGAGCCTTGCAGTGTGTGTGTGTGTGTGTGTGTGTGTGTGTGATTGATTATTGAAACAGTTGGATTATGAAGTATGCAACCCACTTTAGCTGTGTTTAGAATAGTGTGCTTTCCAACTGCTGAGATGTATTCACACTTACGAAAAAAAAACTCGCACTTTAAGTCTGAAGAATAAATTCTGCATTGGAGGGAAACAATTCTCATGTTCATCTAGAATGTGTTTGTATGGATCTTTTAATATTCTTGCGCGTGTGTCTGTGTGGGTGTATGCATGTGCATGTGCATGTGCATTTTCAAGTGATGACTGATGTCCGGAAGGGTCTCCGAGGGAGAGGGAGATCAAGAGCTCATCTGGGCTTTGTCGTGTCATTAGCCGCATTATCTTTCACCAGTAGACCTTCTTCACCAAAAGCCGTAAGTATCAACACAGGCTTCCCCTGAGGGTTAGGGTTAGGTCTATAACACACAGAGAAACGCCCATCTCACAATACAATCTGCTTTCGAAAAGAAAGTGAACTAATATAAATAGTGAAAGAGAGTGATCTCGCACATTGTCAAGCCTGCCTATACATCTTAGTAATTAGCGTTGACTAACAGTCGCTATTTAATTGGCTAAAAGTTTGAGACCACCATCTTAATGGAAGTGTTGACGTCGGCAGGAAACTCAAAGGTTGCTTTCACAGGAAGCTAGCGATTCGTGACCCACGCGAGTCATTAAGACACGTTAGCGCTGAACGCTACTAATTGGCATAGCTTATCTAAAATGTCAACACAAATGTGGAGTTGCAGTTGAGTCTACGCTACGTAGGCCTACATCTGTAGGACATTTCAGTAGGCTACGTAATGTGCATTCGAATTCACACAGAACCTTGCTGCTTCTACACGTTTGTGTTTCCTCTGGAAAGCTTGGGAGAAAAATGAGAATCAATTTGTAATCAATTTGTTCCGCAAATCCACACTTTTCACGCTTTGCGGAACACGACATGCAAATGAGTCGAGGAGCATTTCATTATTTTTTTTAATCCTTCATCTAATTTTCAGGGGAAAGTCGTGTTTGCTGAACAATGAAATATTTATTAGCAAGGCAGTCAGGACATTGTGATTGGCAGGATTATATTTAAACAAAACCAGCAGTTAATCATTTCTCCGCGCACAAGGGCACACGTTTGTTCTCTATCTCTAATTAAACAGAATTACATCCAGCAACACATTGTTAGGACCCGCTTGTCTTTCATTTCCGAATCAAATGGCTTCATTTCTTTCTTTATTTTCTCTAAGAACGAAGTTAACGGAGGTGTGACACACACACACACACACACACACAGAACGGTGTTATGGTGGTACTATGACTTAGACATAGTTACGTTGTGCTTTAAGTGGTTGGTACTATGACTTAGACATAGTTACGTCGTGCTTTAAGTGGTTGCTGAATGTTCAAAATGACAGCTTCCACATGTGCCATGACTGCCTACTTTTCCTTTCACTGACATTTCATTTCATCAACGTGACATATACTGTAGTTATTGACAGAAACCTTCACTCATTTCCTTTCATTATTTTCTCTACGTGCACACATTTGTCTTTCAGAAGACTATGAAGTGAGTGACGTGTCGAAGTTAATCATTGTTTACCCACCAAGGTAAATTGAATAATAATGCATTTATATCAACATCAAAGCAATTTACATTAGACCATGAAAAACATTTAGTCACAGCAGATAAAGCACCAGCAGCTATTCAGCTTTTCTTACCACAATGTCCTCTATCTATTCAAACAAATGTTCTTGTTAGCGGAGAATTGAAGCCGCTCTTTACAAAAAAGGGGCAATTGAACACATGGCAAATACTGGAATTGCAAAAGCTGCTTTTTCCAAAGACCCCCTTGAGTCTTTGACAATACTATTCCATTAGGCCTATCTCTGCATGCATTTAGTTGGGGTTTTTTTTCAAATCCAAACAACATTTGCCATTTATAAATTGTTAGAGACTAACAGGCTAATACTGGCAAAACATAATTGAAAGGAACATTTCTTTTGCACATTTTACAATAATTGTAACAAAATGTTATTGTGCATCCGTCATGATAACCCGGTCATCTTATTTGAATAAATTGAAAATATTTTCATTGGGCTTTTGGACCGTGATGCACCTAATTGCACAGATGCTTATATTTGGCATGTATTGTTGCAGTATGACCAACTGCCCAGACACGTGCTAGTAACATCGCCAACTGACGAAGCATTCCTGAAGCATTCCAACCCATAGAATCAAGGACATGCATTGTGGATGGTCGCTTGGTTGGTATATGAGTGGAAAAAAAAACCCACTTCAATGTTCAACAGTTGCTTATTGGTGATCATGTGACCGCAAGCACCAAGAGCATCTGAAAGTGACAGCATCTGCCATGCATGTGTGGACAGCTGCATTCAGTAGCAGTTGTTGGGGGACTAAAAGAGGATGTGAAAGCTGGATTGAAATACCACACACTCTATATAGCTATGGAATGGGAAGACTTGCAAAAAACTAATCAGCAATTTTGCAGTGCACAGATGTTTTATTTGCTATAGGCCTCAGCAGTACCATTTAACCAGGAATGCTGTCTCTTTTTTTATCACTGGCCTACCTCCCCCTGCCAAGTCTGTTTAATGGACGGATTTTATAGGGAAGATATTAAAGGTGTATTGTAAAAATCCATTCCTTTTATTTGAAGCCTGTACTGTTATCTTTGTAAGACCATAACCCTTTATGCCCTCTTTTCTGCTCTGCTGTTCAAACTTTTTTTATTTATTTTTTATTGTATTTACCAAAGGTTTTTATCTTGTCTATTAAAAAAAACGGAAACTAAAAAGGGAGCTTTCTTGGTCCTTCAAAATGTTGCCCATACCTACATATTCCTGCGTGGACTGTAACTGTCTCCATTTTTGGTTTGACAAAGAGATTATGGTCTGGCTTACGGAGAGACAGAAAATAAGACTATAAGCTATCCGCTTGTGGTCGAAACAACAGTGGTTTGGACCAATCAGCGTCCTATGAGGAACCACTGGCAGCTAGGGGCGTGGTTTAGGTGTGACGACAGCGAGAAGCGACGTTTGAAAACAACAATGGCAGTTCCTAAAGAGGTTAGCGTAGATGCTGCTATAGCGTCTGTTTTATCTGAACTGGAGAGTATTTCTTCATTGAAAGAAGACCAAAGAACGGCATTGAAGGCTTTTCTCGATGGAAAATATGTTTTTCGCTCTACTATGTCATATGGTTCGTTGATCTGATTGGTTGAAGTTAGCCTGTGATAGATGGTGATGGACAGATGGTTCATCCAATCACCTGCCAAGTGCCAGCCCTTTTCCAAATAGTTTCAAAGGACGACTTCCCAGATGGTTCTGTGTAACAAACCATCTGGCGCATCAGGTTAGAATAAGACAGCTCTCATGAAGAAAGATTAGGGAAGGAGAACACAATGAAATCAATTCAATATATTGACATGTTCAGCCCGTCCCAATATAGTTGCTTACCTCCTGTCAGAAACTGTTCTTCCAACCTACAATGTGCAGTACAAGCAACCTTCATATCAAACCATAAGGAAAATACAAAAGTATATTCTATTAAACTAACAATGCTAATCTCACACCATGAAGATACAAGCTTTTCTATAAAAGTCCTAAGAAGTGTGTGTGGAGTGTGTGTTGTTGGTGGCTGGTTTAAGCAGCCTCACCTGGTCTGAGTCAGACTGATTAGTCTCTGGGGGGGGTGAGGCTGCACACCTGTGGGTCATTGGCCAATCAGGCCCACAGGTTAAACCAGCCACCACACACACACACACACACACACTGAGGAGGAGCGCTAGCATGTCAGCATGTACCACCTGCTCAACCTTACAATAAACCGGTTCTACTCATCAACTACCTGTGTCCTGTGGTCGGAGGAGCCCAGTAAAGCCACTCTAGTGGTCCACTGCTACAGTGTGATGAAAGTGATTTAGCAAATCTTTTTATGCTTTACTATGCTGCCATTTGCTTCAAAGAGAACTGCAGCTATTTCCACCCAATGACACGGTTTCTACCTGAAACTAAATTAGCATTAGGCTACGGTCATATCACAAATCAAATTGAGCAGACTAGCTAAAATCTGGGTTAACGGGGCGTTTCACTTTCTTCCGCTTCATATTTGTTTCGACCAATCTTGTTGCTGGAGATCTGTATGGGTGTAATTGGCTAACAGCAAACTTGGCCAGCACTGTGAAACTTTTCCCGTAGCCGGTGGGAAGACGAGGTAAAACACTGTGTCTCGGACACCAACGTTCTTAGACAAAGTGTCTGTAAAGGTTTCAAATCAACACCGTGTGTAGACTGGCCAATGTAGAAATACACGTATGAAAATCCTCTTCTGGAAGCTCCATCTTGCCACTCGCGAATGAGTTTCTCTTCAGTAGAACATCTCTAACGAAACAGGAAACATGGCATAACCCTAACCCTAACCCTTCAGTAGAGTATCTCTAACGAAACAGGAAACATGGCATAACCCTAACCCTAACCCTTCAGTAGAGTATCTCTACATGCCATAACTCCGCCCAGGCTTTGTCCCGTCTCCCCCCAGAAGTTCTGCTATAACATAGTAGGACTGCTGGATCCCAGATTAGGATTACAGTAGCCATCCATATATAGTCTTGATGACTTGGGTTTTCTGCCACCCTCTTCATCTCCACCCTCATTGGCCCAGAATCTCACGCACATGTCCGATCAGATAAGATACGCTACACTTTATTAATCCCTAGCAGGGAAACTGGATGCCACCACATACACACAAACAGGCAAACTCATCTCAAAGCAGAAACAAGATACGGGAATGCACATCCCTATTTAAAAACTCCTGCACTGACTCCATGTAGACATCTAATCATAAATAATTGATAATATTATCATAATCGTTGTCATCAACGTAATGGTCTAAAAACGAAAGTGAGGCTGGGAACCTCCAACGACGACCACTAGCTGTGGAACCTCCAATGACGACCACTAGCTGTGGAACCACCAACAACGACCACTAGCTGTGGAACCACCAACGACGACCACTAGATGTGGAACCACCAACGACGACCACTAGCTGTGGAACCACCAGCGACGACCACTAGATGTGGAACCACCAGCAACGACCACTAGCTGTGTGGGCCACAGTGACACACCCATCTGTGACCGCCTCTCTCTAGCTGAGCGAGAGAGAGAGAGACAGAGACAGAAAGAGAGGTAGATCTGGCTCCTCAGAGTCTGACATCATCATCTATATGTCTTTCTTACAGCGCCTGGGACCAGCCGAGAGTCCCGGTTCCCTCCATGAAACAAAAACCCTACAAACATCTCCAACTCCAATGGAAAGTGTGTGTGTGTGTGTGTGTGTGTGTGTGTGTGTGTGTGTGTGTGTCTGTGCGTGTGTGCGCGTATGTGTATATGTTAACAGAGGTGATTGTGTGGAACGTAATACAGCAGAGGCTGATAAGTGAGGGAAAAGATAAAATCTGTATTGTATTATTATTAAGATGATATA
>OOFB01037938.1:12632-20189 GCA_900323305.1 Trachyrincus murrayi
CTAATAGCCATACTTTAGCATATGCTGACAGTCCATTATATAGGGGTATTTCTCTTGCTTTCTCATTGGCTGTTTTCTTTCTTTTTCTACCTCCCCTGCTGATGGACACTGCTCCCGATGTTGTCTTTCTCAACATCGATCGTAATTATCAACATCTGCTCATCCTCTTTTTGGGGACTAGGCAGTTTAGTTTCCACTTAGTTCATCCTGTTTCTCCATAGATCTGCCTTTATTCTGTACCCATTTTGATTTCATTTCTTGCTTTTGTCAATTGCTATAAACGCAAAATTGCAGTAATACAACGCCTTACGCACACGCAACTTAACTACTTGCATAACAACACGAATAACACATAATGCTAATGCTAAACACACAGAAAGCAACAGCAATGTAGAACAGAAATTTCTAATGGCTTGCCACAACGGATCTATATTACTCAAGATATTTTAGTCTACCAAACACGACCAAGCCTACTTTGAAGAGAACATTACCTGATTGGAAAATGAATGTACTTACACACTGCTCTGTATGATCCAACGAGCAATTGCAGATCAGTAAATAATAATTAGTGTCGGCTAGGTCTGGGAACTGTCTGCCTCCAAGCCAGCTAGCATGCCTGCTGATGATGTTGACAATATGAAAGCCAACATAAAAGAAATACTGATCATTTACAACACTGGCATAGTGCATGTTCATGCATATATTCAAATGACAAGACAGAACAATGTCTCGTCGTTTGAATATATTCATGACGATGCATCAATCTTGACTGGGTTTAATCTGAGCACACAAGAACAACTAAAGTAAGAACATGGATGCAGATGGATTCGTTAAAGGTCAATAAAAAAAATCTACCTTCAAAATCATATACAAAATGTTAAAATGATAAATATCCATATTCTTACTTTCATAGTTACCAGAAAAAAGACCATATGACAACCATAATTGCTGAAAGTGAATTTTTGTTATGTGTTATGTGCTGTGTTGGATTAGATGGTCCAATTAAGTATGCTCTTCGATGGCCTTGGTCGCCAATGTATGCAGTCAAGAAACACGGATTCCCAGAACAAGACAAACTAAGATATGTTCCTGCGTGGTCCTATGGGGTAATGCTATACATTACAGGAGCCACTGTTGCGTGGCCAATGTAAACTTCAATTGACATTTGCTCCATGGAGTCTGGAGGTCATGACAGGCTTATACTGCTACAGCTGGGCGAGGGGCTTTACGTAACGTTGGCATCCGAGTTCAACTTGAACTTTACCCTTTACATGATGCATGTTTGTTTTGTGGTAAAATATTAACGTTTAGATTGTACATGGAATCTGCAGCTGAAAGAGATTCTGAAAGTTTCACCGTCAACACAGAAAGTTATTTGACCAAAGCTCTTATCTGACTTATTTTATCTTACCTGTCTGTGTATGCAGGAAGGGTGAGAAATATAAGTGTACATCACAGTTTGCTTACAAGAACACACAAGGCACATCAGGCACTCTTTGTTCTTAATAAAACGTGTATTCATTCAACCATTAGGCCTTTGAATATTTCATTTGATGGTATCTTTTCATATTGGTTCCCCCTTCACCCCGTTAGTGTTGTCGATCGAAACGGAAAAATAATTAGACTGTGCCTTTCCCTTTCGCCCCACAATTAGATCGATGTCACAGATGGTTTAAAACAACCAGATTAGAGTTGGCAGCCTTGGAGGAGACAAAAAACCCAGAAATAAGCCCCTGCTTTCCTCTGTTGTCAGACAGAGAGGGATTTGAGTCTGTTAAGTAGTTTAGCAAACCCACATTAGGAGCGATGTTGCTCCATCATCATCGAGAACATGTCTAAATTAAAGGGACCCTCCGATGGCCCATACCTGGGCACCTCTCCGTGGACGGAGACAGGAGCTTCAAACCCCCAGTATTTCATACGACATGCCCACACTTACGATTCCATGATTCCGTACTCGCAGCGGGGAAATCTAAAAAGGTGAAGAATCCGCTCAGCTTAAGCATCTTGTAAGCATCGTTGGGATTTGGATGTTGAATCAGTGAATCAGGGAAAACGATCTGGTTCATTATTCGCGATTACACACGCTGTGTGATTATCCACGGTGGGGTCGCAACAGGACAATAGGACAAGAAAGCTACACAGCAATGTGTACAGAAAGCAGATCACATCGATAGAATAGAATAGGATGGAACAGATCTATGTGTTTATTCATCGTCTTGGATGATACCTGGAACCTCTATTTGATTTTAAAATGGTGGACGGACACCTCTTTACTTTTCTCTATGAGCAAAAGCCAAATATATGAACACCATAAATGCTGTTCCTTAAATTCAACAATATGGTTAGAGTCCCTCCAGGTTGCAGTCCCAATGGGATATTCCCCCAGGATTTTGATTGAGTACTTTATTATATTGCTTTATTTCTCTGGAGTGGGAAGGAGTGCTAAAGTGCACATTTTAAAAGCTTCAAAACTGGAGTAGTCTATGGTGGGAATACCTAGACTCTTACTTTATACATTACACCTTCTGTCCAACACATCTCTCACAGTGGACATCCCCCCTCCCCTTGGTGTAATATAGAAGGACACACATACAAACACCTATCAAACACTGCAGTGGCATCAAATAAGTATGTACCTACTCCAAAATAATAGTGTATCTCGTGTAATGTAATGTACAAATAACATAGACTTTAGAGTGCCCCAGGGATGACATATTCCTTCTTCTTCTTTGAACTAGTCACCCTCCGGTAAGCCGAATATAACCCAGAAGTTGTGTTCGCCATTGCTTCGCCAAAAAGCCCATTACAAAGGTTCATTTTACATATACATTTTGTTCAACAAGATAATCATGATAAATTAATACCGCTTTTAAGGTTTTTGAACCGTAAATGCAATCAATAAAGTAAAAGGCAGACGAAAAACATTTGCAAAAGATGGGAGTCATAGCCCTACAGGAAGTGATGCAATTAGCAGGTGACATAGGGGTCTAGGACTGGGAGCAAGCTAGAGACCTGGTGTCTCAAGGACTTACACGATTATCAATTTGGTGGCTCTAGCCCTACAGGAAGTGGTACTTTTTGTAGGCCACCTAGGGGTCAAGGACACTTGGGAGTGAGCTAGAGACCTGGGGTCTCTTTTATATGAAAGCGGGCCTAAAGGACATATACGAGTATGTATTTTGTGGCTCTAGCCCAACCGGAAGTGATGCAAATCCTTAATTGGAGTTCATCAGAAGATAAAAAAGCACACCGGGCCCTAGAATGAGTTGGGAGTAAGATAGAGACCTGGGGGTCTCTTTTATATGAAAGAGGGCCTCAGGGACACGTACGATTATGCGTGTCTTGTATACCTTGTGTACAATGACAAAGGCTAAATGACAAAGGCCCAGTGAGGTGGACTGGCTCGCGATTTGCGATGCAATAATTGTCGTTGTTTTTGGTTCGTTGAGCGACTTCCATGGTGACGCTACACTGGAAGGATTCTAGGAAGAAGTGCAATGCAGTTTTGTTTGTCGTTGTTGGCTGGGGTTGTTTGAAGTCAGGAAGCAAAGTGGTTTCGATGTGCACAGCTCTATATTTGGGCTGTGTGGGAAACAAATCGCTCTGACAGAGTTTAAAATAGTTTAGAAGAGAGAAAGTCAAACAATATTGGAAAATACTTACTATTACTATGAAAAGAGAGAGCGAGCGAGTGACAGAATGCATTGGCAGAGAGCATAGGACCCATGCTCATGTCCTTTTCATATGGAACCGGTGCTGATTGAAAATCCTTTATTTTGTCATCACATACTGTGCAATATGTGGCAGCCGGAGAGGTTTCTTCGCCTGGTGAATGCATTAAAAATGGAAGAAGACATATGCATTGTATATGCATGCATTATTGACAGGGGAAAAATGACTCAGAAAGTCAACATGGAACATTACCAAGCTATACGGAACTTCATAGAAAATTAATTTTGAAGTGTGTGTGCATGTGTGTGTGTTCCACAGAGAGTGTGTTGTGTGTTTATGAGTTTATCGGCAATGACAAGTGAAGGCCTTCATTCCTGACCGCCGGACTCGATGCATAGTGCAACACAAGCACTATAGCAGCACCCCAGCCTACTGAAGAATGTATACACACACAAATGAAACCGCCCTGAAGAACATGGGAGTTCACACCCGCATCCACATGCATCCTAAGCACACATAATTCACCATGCATCAAGTCAAGTTTGGGCCAAGTGTATCTATGCAAACGCCTTTATCGAGTCTCAAAGGGCTTCACATGCCCATGTTCAAATTTGGCAGATTCCTCCCCCCACCCCTATCAACACCCTTCAACACCCCTTCCCTCCATCATCCTGTACTGCCTTCTAGAGAAGTTACAAGTACAGACACACACACACACACACACACCTATGGCAGGCAGCCAGAGACGCTGAGTGCCCTGCACCGCCATGTGGAGCCAGGATGATGTCATGTTCTATTTCTCAACACCGTGAAACATCACATTTTCTGTTTTTATTCTGCTGTACCTGAGCTGGAGTAGGTGGAGAGAGGAGGAGGAGGAGGAGGAGGAGGAGGGGGGAGGTGGAGGAGGTGGAGGTGGAGGTGGTAGAGGAGGAGAAGGTGGAAGTGGTGGGTGAGTAAAAAGGTGGTGGTGGTGGTGGTGGCTTACCGGCTGCTGGTGCTAATGGTTCTCCATGAAAGTTTAACTATACGCAGACGATAATTTAATAATTACCTCTTAGCCGACGGACAGTGGTGGCCTCTGGTGCTCAATCCATTTCAGCATGCCTCTTCAAAAGACGCGTAAGTGTTTTTATTTTCCAAATGTGTGATGAGCATATGTGAGTATGGAAGCGGATGGTACATGAATAAGTGAAGTTGGTGGTGGACGTGGACATGTGTGTGCCGTATGTCGGCGTAAGCGTTAGGATTCATTCATTTCTAACGGTCTACACGGTGGAATGCATTTGCTGTTGCCCCGCAGGAAGTAAATACATAAAAGACAGGAAATGGATCACCGTGTCAGTTGTGCCTACTGGTCTCCTGTCTTAGCTGTTTTTTTCCCGCACAGGTTTCAATGTGACACGTATCCTCTGTTGCCTCGTTGCCGTTGTAAATATTGGAATGATCACACAAGCGTAACAATAACTGGAAAATGATAGTGAATTATACTGGGAGTAGAGGTGGTAATAGTCTGGACAGTGTGGTCAGAATGGGGGTCAAAGCGGGTTGTGAACTGTGTTTGATTGGGAGGCCATGGCTGAACAAGCTGGGCTTAGGAGTACCGTCACGATCCACAAAGATTCTTAGTAAGCGAGTCTGCAATATATTCTCTCCTTCCATAGTCTCCCTCCCTCCCTCTCTCGCTCACTGTTTCCTCCCTCTCTCTCTCTCTCTCTCATTTTATCTCGCTGTATCATTGTCTGTGTCTCTCGCCCATCTTGTGGCGTTCTCTCTGGGGTGTGCTGGCCCCAGGCTTCCTGTCTTAATTACTGATGAGACGTGCGAAGCCTGAACACCTGGCCGTGCATCTCAGCACATTTCATACTGCATTCATTTCTCACCTGATACGCTGAATACAGCCTCCTACTGAGTGACTTTGTGGGTGTGCGTGTTTGTTTATGAGCTTGTTTATTGGTGCATGCATGTGTGTGTGTGTGTGTGTGCGTGTGCATGTGTGTTTTGGTGGCCAAACATTGCCCACTTATTATTTTTTTTAACAAGGACTATTGTCTTCTTCCTCTCCTCTCTATCCAGCGGCTCCGGCAAACAAGCAGCAGCAGCAGCTGTTGCAGAATCTCTAATACTCTGCAATGGACTCCATTCTGTTCTCAACGCTGCTTGAGCAAACACATGGCTAACAGATAATTGATAGTTTGCTGACAGCTGACTAGATGATATATTGATGGAGCACTGTGGGACGAGCATATATATACATATATATATATATATATGCATAAAGAGCTGGACCACTAGTGGACCATAGCAGGCTTCCACTTGGTATGGAGTGGGAAGGCTTGTGATGAGTTATCACTGAGGCGGCCGGAGGATGGATGGGGGATGGAAGCGGGGTATCAGTGGCTAAGCTGATGATGACACACTTTAACAAATGACTCCCATGCCACCTGATGAATGAGGGCCAGGGAACACAAACCTCTCACGGTGGGCGAGGCGCTGTCAGCAGCACCAGTCCACCCTCTCACTGTATGTGCACCACGATGCACCACTATTATTACATTATTCCAAGGCTTGGGAATTGTGTTGCTGTGTTTTATTTGGAGTCATTCTTTTTTTTGGTGTATGAATACAAAAACCACAATAACAAGCACACAAAAACACACACACACACACACACACACACACACACACACACACACAGAATCAGTATTTAGCTCCCAGGCTTATCCTGCTTGTGTAACTCACTAACAGGATAGAAGAGGATAGAAGAGATGAATAGATGGCTCACTGTACCTCCATTAAAAAGTGGCATGTTAAGTGTACACGTGAACGCCTGCATGTATTTCTGAATGTGTTTGTGTGTGTGGTGCAGTGTGTGTTTGTGTGTGTGGTGCGGTGTGTGGGTGTGTGAGTGCAGCTGTGATGAATGGAGTCCTGTGTGCCCCACTATGAGCATCAGTCAGGGAAGAGCAGGGGACGGCCACCTGGGTACAATGCACCATAGAGAGGAGGGGGGGGAGGGTGAAGGCCAGGACACACACCTCTGGAGAGGCTTATACGGTCACATGAGAAGTAATGCTAGCATATTTCATATTAGTGCATGTGTGTGTGTGTGTGTGTGTGTGTATTTACGTGCATACATGTGTGACTGTATGTGTGCTTGACTATATTTGTGTGTGTGTGTGTGTGTGTGTGTGTGTGTGTGTGTGTGTGTGTGCGACTGTGTGTGTATTTGTATGTGTGTGTGTGTGTGTGTGTGTGTGTTATACATTTGGTTCTGTGCATATGTATTGATGGTACCCGGACGTGTGATCAGAATGTGTAATGCATGTATAGTCCAATGTGTGCTGCATGTCAATGCTCTCTCTCTCTCTCTCTCCCCCTCTCTCTCTCTTTCTCTCTCTCTCTCTTTGTCAGCACACTGTGTTTCACTGTCCCTCTGCGAGCACGTCCATTCATCACCCACGCCACCATTAGGAGACATCACACACGACAGAGACGAATTAGGACAGAGACAACTCCCCGTGGGTTGGTGTTGCTCCTCTGGGTATTGAGTTTGCTTACATACACAAGGCACACACACACACACACACTCACGCACACACACAACAATGGGCTTTGAACTGAAACTGCATTCAGGTCCACTGTACAAATAAGAGACAGGAATGCATATGAGTGCATGTGAACGTGTGTGTGTGTGTGTGTGTGTTTGTGTGTGTGTGTACACGTGCTGGTGTGCATGTGTACGTGTGCTGGTGTGCGTGTGTGTGTGTGTGTGTATCTTTATGGAGGGGGCAATGAGACATCATTGAATCGTGTATTCATACAAACAACTACATTAAGGGAGTCGGGGTAGAAACCCCCCGAGGGTGAAAACATATTACA
>OOFB01037939.1:3997-22886 GCA_900323305.1 Trachyrincus murrayi
CGCCCAAAAATGTCTTTCTTTAAGGCTTCACAGTCGGTAACGGTTCTGTTGTAATGCTTTGTTGGCATTTGTGACAAAACCAGGGGTCATTTCCAGCAGGTGCATGGGCGAGTCCAACACACCACTGTAGCACACAGTTTTCATTATCACATGTCATCTTGGTCCTCTGGCCCTCTGTAAAAGCACCATACTTTATCTTTCACATGTTTCCTTTACCTTTTTGTGCAAGGCTGCTGTGCCTTCAGTTACTGTGACTCAGTTAAAACCTTGGCAGGTGGTGTTGTGGAGGCTGCTCGGGTGTAGTAACGGGCAACAAGCTCCGGTAACCAAGTTTCTCTAGGTACCTTTCTTTGTTTAGTTTCTCTTGGTAAAGGATCTTGCTTTCTCCATTCTGCCTGTTCATTTCTAAGTTGTTTTTTAATCGATGTTGCTCGCGATTGTTACTTTGTTCTCCATTGTCTTTTGCTGCTGTTTACATTTTGCGTGTCCAACAACATGGTGGAAAACCCATTTGCAATGCTGGCGTGACGTAGATGCCTGAAATCTATAAATATATTTTATAATGGAAACCAGTGAACCTTGTGTCGTTTAAATATCTAAGCGATTGGAATTATAGCCTACTTTTTGAGCATTAGTCATTCGTGTTTGTTAATGCTGTTTCATGTCTAATGCGTTTCATTGGAGTCTCCTCGTTCTTGACACAACATTCTCGTCTTTTACACAATTTTTGAACTTTCGAATAAACTTACTTGAAGGGTCAGACACTTTTTGGACATCAAAATGTTTGTTTACTTCAACTGAGCATCACCAAACAGCTTTTATATACAGTATATACAGTGAAACAATGCACGACGGATGAGTTGATGATATGGTAGAGCTGGGGAGGTGGTGGGTGTTGCACACTTGAAGCTATGATAGCGAGCAGCTGTCAGATGAATGCGTGCCTAGGCTTAGATTGGCCAATGTCAGAGTCAGCTGAGCTATCGCTGCTTGACGATTAGTTAGCATGGGGCTGGGCATTACCTATAGCAGGTTCCTGCAAAAAATGTGTGCTTTTTTCTTTTCTCGAGCTGGGCATTCAAACACAGACATACGCAATTTGGGCCCTGTTGCCGTTGCCTATTGCCGTTGCTGTAGCCGCACTGAATATGCCGTGGCCGGTTCCGATTGTTTCGAAGTTGGAAGCGTAGTAGTTCATTTTTTTTGCCACATAAAAAAAACTGCATCAGATGTAAACGTAGGCCTATCATATTCAGCGTGGCTATCATAGCATCGTAGGCCCACCGAACAAATTTGGTGGCTGAGAGAATTTTGTACCGGTACCGGGCCTGTCAGGTTTAAGTGCTTTAACTTTGTGGTTTGTGTTGTTGCTCACACTAGCTAGCAAACATTATGTTATTTATACTAACGTTGACAAACTACTCTGTTAATGTCCATGTACATAGTAGCCCTAGAGCCCTGTGGCTCTCGGCAGCGTTACAGAAAACTTCCACCTATGACGTCACAAAAAAACTATGCACTATGTATGTTTTCCCATTAGAAACCTCTAGTGGCTTGAGTTGTAGCTACAGTTATAGCTGTATCATTTCCAGACGACAGTTACTGTCGGTTTTATAGAGAAATATTCCCCGGATGGATTGACTCAAGGATGGCCGCGTTTAGTTTTATTCTTCTGACACCATTATTTATTGTTTTGCTTCTTCACTTAGGTCAGCCTTTGAACGTCTTCAAACTGCTTTTGATGTTGTATAACACCGTTTATGCACTTTAAAGATTCAAGGTTCAAGAACTTTATTCGACACATTCACATACAGGATGTACAGTGAAATGAAGTGGCAATGATTATGGGATTCTGCAATAACATTATTTACAATAAAAAGAAGCAACAATATTTACAGTACAAAGTAGCAACACTATTCACAATTAAAGATGTTCCATTTTTTCCTTCCCGATACCGATTCTTATACCTGAACTTGCGTATCGGCCGATACCGAGTACCGACCTGATACCAATGAGTTTCTTTTTCTTTCATTAAAAAGCTGAATATTAGGCTAGCCCATTTCAAACATTGTAAAATATGAATACAGTAAATGGATACAACATGACTAGACGACATGAATTGTATGCAATATAACTAATATAATATTTTATTATAACATTTCTTAAAAATATGTACATGCATAATAATACAAACTGTAGAAGCCAAATTAATGTTTTAATATAAATTGTGCATGTTTTTAGTATGTTTCCTATATTAATGTGGCCTTTCTTATGATCATTGTACGCCAATTATATAAGGGTTGTTATTATTTGCACGATATACGCACTGCGTTATATGCAAGCTATTGTTAATTTGTTGAGATGACGGAAATGCCTTGTGTGCCTTTAAGAAATAATTATCTGGTGCCTACTCTTTAAAGTAACACATTGTGAATGGTTGAGTCTCAAAAATGAAGTGGTGCAACCATTTTGACCCTTTCGTTGGCCAAAATATTGGAAAATGTTTTTGAAAAAATTACTTTTTAATTTCTGGAAGGAAGTTATCAGA
Source organism: Trachyrincus murrayi (assembly GCA_900323305.1). Lineage (NCBI taxonomy): Eukaryota > Metazoa > Chordata > Actinopteri > Gadiformes > Macrouridae > Trachyrincus > Trachyrincus murrayi. The sequence goes on from OOFB01037939.1 coordinate 6,546, forward strand.
ACCAAATTCATTGGAACCATGTGTTGTAATATCTATATTCATATTTTTGTCCTACCTTTTGCCATCTTTCTTTTCTCTTCCTCAGGTGTTCATGTGATCCAGCTATGAGGGCCAACAGTTTGGTATCATCTCTAAACAGCTCATGGTGAGAGCTGTCCTTGGGATGTTATTTAAAACACACCGACATTAACCAGCACAAAAGTACAGTTGGCAATTCTGTGTGTGATTGGATGGCAAAGTGAATGGAAGCTCATTCAACATTCAAACTGTGCTTAGAAAGGATAGCCATGTTGGAATGATAAACTGAGTGGATAAACGCAGCGGCAAGGAAACTCCAGAGTGAGACTGAAGAGTGGAACTGTTCAGTCAACAGTCGAGGAAGAGCTGGTGAAATGACCAGCTTGTTTAGGCGCAACAGCAATGGAGGCTCCAAAAATGGAGGACCCGACGGAGGTGGTAGTGGCAACTCAACCTCAGGGCAGCTTAACAACAGCAGGCCTAACCGGCAAATACGGCGACTCGAGTTCAACCAGGCCATGATGGATTTCAAGACCATGTTCCCTACCATGGAATATGAGGTCATTGAGTGTGTGCTACGTTCTAACAATGGGGCAGTGGATGCCACCATTGACCAGCTTCTCCAAATGAGCATTGATGGGAACTGTTCAGATGACAGCTCTGACTCGGATGACAGCATTCCCCCTGAGGTCAGTGGACTATCTCCCTTCTTCCTCCCATACTAAGTACAATCCGCTGCAATCCTGAGCCTTTCCAAGGTTGAGTTTATTAGCTGACTTTGAGATGTATATTAACATACACTTTGACAATTTCCTGACAAAATATTCGGTAGGTTTGTTGTGTGTGTGTGTGTGTGTGTGTGTGTGTGTGTGTGTGTGTGTGTGTAAAATGTTTTACAAAGGGGAGAAACAGGGCTGAATAATATCTTTTTCATACAAGAAACTTGAACAATGATGTTATAATCAAAATATTATGCACTAACATGTATATCCACTCCAGACCATGTAATTTTTTTGTTTTGTTGCAAATGCCCCATTTAAGCCCGCCTGACAGAATTTAAGACAATATAAACATACAGTTATTGTCCATTATACACTTATAATATAAACGACATGCTAAACTGTGAACTATACATGCTTTATCATGATCTATGCCATTACAATGCAGCTTCATGTGAAAAACATTACACAGGACATGATTATGTCCATTTGTGTTATTTTCTCAAAAGTTGCAAGTGGGCTAATATGGTCCATGCACTTAACAGGGACGTTTAACCTAACCCTTTCAATAGGAGCTGGTCAGTATTATATTTGAGAATGGTGAAATGTTATGTAACGTACTTGTGTACCAATGTTAATTATTATAATTATTGTATGCTCTCGCTAGATTCTGGAAAGAACTTTGGAGCCTGACAGTTCAGATGAGGAACCGCCCCCCGTCTACTCTCCACCCACATATGACCTGCATATATATGACAGGAAATACCCAGAGACTCCTCCCCCAAGGTAAAGACATTAGAATACAGTTATTCAATATTATCGCAGGTTCACAAGACTACTTTCTATGCTTTATCAACTGATACTAATAGAGTACTTTGATATTTATGTATAGGCCAATGTACTTAATCAACTGAAACTAATAGAGTACATATTTATTAGGGGCGTAACGATTCTCCAAATCTTCGATTTTACTTTCGACTTTGAGGTTATGATTCGATTTTTACAATGCTGATGGCTGGGCCTACACCACGGTGAGACCGAAGATCGGCCTTGTTTTATAAAGAAAAAACAATTGGTTGTCATTAAATAACTATTATAGTAACATTTATAAATTTAGAATATTAAAACAAACTTTAAAGTCTCACAAATAGTAACATAATAACATAATAAAAAAAACAACGTTCTATTGGCATTTGTGAATATGTCCTGCCATGTTTGATATGTTGCTTGAGCAACATATGGCACTCACGTGTAGCTAGAAAAATGTAACACAGATATTGTTCTCATAACACACAGGGAAAACTAAATGTGCAACAATCCCATAAATTCATGTATATTGTATTTAGAAAATATTACTCCGGTGAGGAGTAAAATCTTGTTACTTTACTGCAGGGGGCGTGCTTGGCCTGTGTATTAATTCTGCCTGGCAACCGATAGAGGCGCAAATCCTACACATTAACTTGTTCTATTAAATAATTCTCCATTGAAAGAAGCATGAAAGAAGGTGACAGGCAAAGGGTGAAAAAGAGACTGAATTGGCCTGTAATGTATAAGATTCTATACCTCTGTTTTTGACTAGTAGTCAGATTCATTGGTGATATTAGGCTAACAAGCTGAAAAGATTGTCACAATCATTACTTTGCAATGACATCATTGCAAAGTATTTGACATTTTTGCTTTCAATCTTTTTCCATCTTTGGAAGTCATAGTATTCAGTTCAAAACACAAACATTGTTAAAAAAGATTACAAAATGGTTCTAAAACTAGAGGATGCATTTTCAGAACAAAATACGTTAGATTGCAATCTGGGCTAGTTAGCACATTAACATGCTAACAAGCCTACATGCAAGCAGGGATGTTATGTTGCATAACTGTGTGATGAAGAATAATATGTTTAGTGGATTGCAAATGGTGTGTTGCCCTGTAATCATTTTTTATCATAAGTTCCAACACATTTACAACTCTATAGAGCAGTGTTTTTCTTTTCTTTCTATGAAGGACGGTTCAGGGTTCTCCCCAGGATTATGTTTTACAAGATGGCGCTCCCACTCAGTCAGGTGTGACCATAATATACAAATTTGAGTGTTTGAGAACACTAATTTGATAGAAAACATAAGGTAGCAGGTAAACTCCTAGTCCCATACTTTCAAAGTTGTGCACCTTTGGAAACATTTCCACTGAAGCTCTGTCATAACCATAATGGTCAGACTCAGACCAATGAGTGGCACGACTGACGTCATCCACTCAGCAGTTATGTGATATTGTAGTAGGGATGTGCCGATCAAGTTATTAGAGTATCTGCTGATACAGAGTCCCAATCAGATACTTGTATTTTCCTAGATTATACAGTTGCACAGTGCACACTTCAAGTACATTAAAGTTATTCAAGTCAATCCAATGTATATGTTTGACAATTGAATAGCTCTGCAATGCATAAAGAAAAAAATGCAAGCTGTTCCTTAATGTTTTTTTGATCCATAGCCAAAATCTGATTGGATCAGGTTTGACATCCTGGGACCAAGTGACATAGATCCCATATAATTGTCCTTACTATGGCCCTCTTCCTTTCTCTTGCCCACTCCTCATCCTTGCAAGGATGATAAGGTTTTTTGTTTAACTTACTAATGATATTGCTGTATCCCATTTCCTAATATTATTGTAGATTTGAAGCCCAGCCATCCTCTGGTCATTGCCAGGTGAGAAGTTACCGGCACTGGAATCCTCCACTTTTAGGAAATCTCCCAGAAGATTTCCTACGGATCTTGCCACAACAATTAGACCATATTAAAGTAAGCAAGAATATCTTTACAGCTAGACTTGAAGTGAACATGTTGTGTTAAAGAAATGTGTTCATATTCGGATGAGATTCATAAGGTGGATGCTTATGCATATGATGTTTTTATCCATAACCATCCAAACACTTGTTTTCTCATACCTCCCCATCCCAGCCGAACTCCCTCACCTCTGACAGCCAACAGACAACCCAGGCCAGTGCTAGACCAGCGCCGGGGGGCACCAGTAGTGGCTCAAGTTCAGTAGGGGGAGCTACTGAACCGGAAGGGAAGCTGAAACAGTACCTGGAAGATGAGCGCATAGCCCTTTTCCTGCAGAATGAAGAGTTTATGAGGGAGTTGCAACGTAACCATGATTTCCTAATTGCTCTAGAAAGAGGTATGGTTTTTAAATCACATTGCAATTACGACCCATGCATAACCTATTACTTATTTTAGAGTTGGCGTTTTAATACATACATATCAAACGTATCAAAAAACTAAATCTGCCCCCTCTCAAATCAAATCTCAGTGTAAATGTGTGTACTTAAGAGAGCATTACAACAAATTAAAAAGGTAAAACACAATAGCTGTCCCGGCATGCATGATATTCAACTCTACATCGCAAAATATCTGGGTTGAATGCCAACAGGGGGGCCAAGGAAATCAGCAATGATAGCTAGAGTCATGCTAGAGTCATGCTAGAGTCATGACAGTTAGATGTGGGTGGGTGCACACAAAGTCCTTCATGTGTAGTTGTATCTCCAGTCTGGGGATGTTTCTCTAGCAGTCACTTAACATATACTTGCCACATTTCCTTGGAGCTAAATCTATTCTAGCTCTATTGGTGGGTCCCATGCCATCCCATCAGTGGCTTTACTTTGCAATGTAATATACATTGAAGCCAACACAATTATATATTGATATACGTCAGTAGTTTATGGAAACTTGTTGCATAACTGCTGCGTTAAAGGTGTGATGCTCCATCCCTGTTTCCTTCATCAGTGGTCATAACATCTGTTCTGGTTTTTTTAGATCGCTTGAAGTATGAATCAAAGAAGTTAAAGTCGAATCATTCATCGGGCATGGAGAATTCTACAGGTAGATCTTGATCATCAAGCTTCCTTACAAAGCTTTCTGTTCATCTTGGGAGTATGAGGGAGCGTCAAGATTGGGTCATAATATAGCTCTTAATTTTCTATCCCCCCCCCAGGGGAACGCAATTCTTCAAACTCGGTGGAGTCGGTGTCGGATGACGCCATGTTCCGAGACAAACTCAAACACATGGGCAAATGTAATACGCCTCAATTTACAATGTTTTCGTGATTACGTTGGACCATCTAAAATTGTGAAATGTCTTGCTGACCTTTCTTTTCTTTGCTGTTGTATAGCCACAAGAAAGAAGTTGTTTGAAATTGCCAGAACCTTCTCAGAAAAGACTAAGCGGAGAAAGTCTAAAAGGAGGACACTGCTGAAACATCATTCGTATCCTTCAATTTTAAGTTTTATTGAAAATAAGAACAAAAAAAGTTATGCCAAGCGATTTATGTACCCACACCAGTTTGTACATTTTTGAATGCTGGAATTTATTGACTACACAACTGCTCTTAGTTACTTCCAATATTTGAAACATCATGTTGTTTTCTGAAATCAATTAAAAAATATATATATACATATATATTTTTAATATGATTATTCACTACTAGGTTAGTTGGAATCCGTTCATTTGTTCTTAGCCAAACATTTTCCAGTCTTGGCACAGCTAACTCGACAGCCAACCTCCTGGATGCTGTCGAGGGAAATCCCTGTGGTAAGACCAATTTCACAAGAATGTTACTTTAGTTATATCTTATATTTGTAATAAGAATATCATAAGAACAAGCAGAACAGGTTATGTCTACCAGAATTGTTTGCCATTTTACCCCTCCCTTCTAATTGGCCTCCTTTGTATCTCAGTAAAATTGTTGACATTTGAGGGCTACTTAATCCAGCCTGGCGAGAGCCCGCCCCCGCACAAAAACTATTATTTCCTTGTACCTCAGACCTTCCAGTTGATGGACGGACCAATCGGAGGCTGCCGTTGTTCTAGGAGGCGGGTTAGTTGATAATGCAATAGAGACAACAGGCACACATTTTATAATATGTAAAATGAAAAAACATCTGCCATTAAACATAGATAAAATTTATATATCATAAAATATTATTAAAAATATCAGATAGCCTATGCGAATAGCTGCATCTTGATTATAATCAAAAGAGGATGCTGACAGTGGACGCGCACACGGTTTGGTACATACAATTAAACTAAACTTTCGTTTGTTTTAGTTTTTGTGGTTGGGGAACATTGAAAAATAACTGTAAAGGGGTGCCATGGTTTGAAGAAGTTTGGGAAGCACTGCAGTAGCGCGTGCATTCCCGCATTTCAGAACAACGGTCAGCTCCTGAAGATGGCTGTATCAATGCAGCCACAGCTGCACAGTTTTAGCAGAAATAGATGTGAAATATAACTGCAATAAAACACAAACATAAATGTGCACTGTTGGATTGTTCTCAGAGGAAATGACATGTGTTGTGTTCACTGTTCTTCCGACTGGATTCGGAAAGAGCTCTAGTTATCAGCTTAATCTGCAGTTAATATGATTGGCTGAATGTATTGTCTGTCAAGGCATGGATTCAAATCAACTGTGGCCAGTCTCTTGCGATAGCGACTGAAAGTACGTCACAAGATTGTATGGTACAGCCAGGCTATACTTAATCCTCCTTTTCACAATTCCTATGTTACCTGGGATGAATGAGCTTCTACTTAGTAACTGATGCATCATATGAATTTAACCTGTTGTTTATCTGTGCTTTGTTGTAGAGGAGGATGGCCAGCCTAGAAAAGTGGACATTCCGGAAGTGAGTGAACAACACAAGTCTTGATCATGGTATGGCATTTACCAGTTATTTTTGTATAGGGCTTTTTATCTTTTATTGTTTACTCGGGCAGTTTGGATAATGATTGGATATATCTGTTCTGTGTGTATTTTAAGCAACATTTGATTGCAAGTGACACAATAGTTGTAGTTGAAGAGGAAGAGGTTCTGTGATTCCTTCCATTTTCTCTGAGCGGTCCGACCTAGGAATGTGCATAAATTCAGGCAACCAAGATGGAGAATACAATCATTTTCTTAATGAGTTAGCCAGGCTTAATGTTGACTGTGTGTGTCTACTCTAAAATGTTCTACGATTTGATTGTCCAGTTCTGACGCAAAATTAACCGAACTCATTTTTTTCCTAGATTTTTCTGTGCTGAATCACGACAGGGATACATGGCTACTGCAGTATGATGTATGACCTGTAGACTCCCAGCACCTCTGACAACTCTCCGTCTTAATTCCTAATTAAGAACAACCTCCAACCAAGAGAAAGATTCAAAATGTAGACTGCAGATCTGTATTGCAACAAAAATCTCCACCAGCATTTTGTCTTACTTTACTTATTCTTATGGAGGATCAAACCAGACAAAATAAATAATGAAGTAACTAAAAATAACTTTCAATGTAAATGAGCAGTATTCTTTTCTTTTTTATCTGTATGGATATATTTTATTCTCATATTTATTCCCCTATTCATTTATTTCCACATCTATGTATATATGAATATATTTATTTCTGTAATTCCTTGTGAAACTAAATGTTTGAAGACATTGGGCTGATATTTGGGTGATACTTCTGATACTTCTGAAGAAGCTAGTCCTCCTGACTAGTCAATTTTTAGGTGGAGGCACTGCCTGACAAATTGATACTATGGTCTATTGACCGCTCAGAATCTAGACCCATGAGTCCAGTTCAATCAATGGGCATTACATGTACATTTTACTTTCTATCAGATATGTTCATTTGAGGAAAAAAATATCAGGGAATAAATAAAAACAGAAATAAACATGGGGGAAAATTGGATGTGGAAATAAATACAAATGGAAGTGAAAAAAATTGATTTCAATTCATTTCAAACATTTCTTTTTATACATTTTAAATTTAGTCGAGTTTGGTCCTCCTGAATTTTTAAAGCTGCATCATATGTAGTACAATTCCTGCCATATGACCATCGTCATGATCACTTCACTCTATGTATGCCTATCTTTAGGGCTGAGCGTGTTAAGCCAAAGTAACGTACAGTTCTTTATTATACCTGTGTAGACTACATTCTTCTGCCTTTTCTAAAACAATGTGGCATTTCATATAATTTCCCTACAAACATATCTGCCAAGCCACTGGAGGGAAGCATTTTATGACCATGACATTACAGTAAACAATTGCAATGTATACACAAAATACATGGCAAAACTGTAAAAAAAAAAAAAATGTTTTTAATTAATTGTAAACACAAATGTAATGATCAAATTGTATTCAACTGTTTATATTTAGGCCTATATTTTATGCAGTTTTCCTCCTGCATAGTACGGCAGTAACGACATGGTACGCATAGTACCCAGAGTCAGGGGCCAATGCTTCGGGGCTTCCGGTGTAGCCAGCGGATATCCGGCCGAAGACTTTCTCTTCCGTGCACCTGTCATTGTTTACAGTCCGATTAGCAACTTGAGACGCGTGAATGGAGTTGGAGTTGAGATACATCTACGACCGGATTGTTTCACAAGTAGCCAGTTTACACTCAGTTAACAGTTTAAAACCAGTACAACGACTTTGTTTAAATGATAACTTCGTCTTATCTATCTATCCGCATTATGGATATAATGTGAAAAAACGCCTGCAGTAATTGCAGATGCTCTCTGTGTCTCTGGGGCGTAGCTCAGCGCAGATGCAAAATCTTGGAGTTGGGGCAACATGGTTTCATTATAGTCCAAAGAGGACGCCTACATTTGCATATACTACCCACATTGAAATGATGAAAAGCGGGTTAGTTCCCCTTTAAGGTATTTGCTTGACAAAACGCGACGTGTTCGGTTGCGTGCCGACAGGGTGTGGCACAATTCGGCTAATGCGTTCCGCCTGTTTTTCTCTCAACACGGACTGTTTACCCGGATGCAACCAAAGCCCGCTCAGACGTGATTGGTCAATACTACTGGAAATACACGGATTTATTTTCAGGAAAACAAAATGGCTGGTAAAAAGCTTGTGTTGCTGGTGAATGTTTTTTATCCATCAGCCACAGTGACTGGTGACCGAAAAACTTAACTTCAGGCCCTGGCGCTTCTGCGTTACTGACATCTGGATTCATTTGGCCATTCTCTCCCTTTATTCTAATTATTAACCGTGTTTTACACAACAAAATAAACAATTTCCAATGAGTCAACCAACATTGTTTTATTTGAAATCTGCAACACCGATTTGAAATGTATCAGTGTCCACTTTTACTATTAAGACTTGAGACTTGACTTGCGCCCAAAAAGACTTGACTTAGACTTGTACCCAAACTCTTAAACCCAGTTCTGCATGGCTCCGACAAGAAGAAAAACAATGGCGAGCAAGAGACCCGAGTTCGTGTACAAATATGTTATATTTACTTTTTTAACCTAATTTTGTTCTACTGACAAATCGACAGTTTAGTCACTGAATTGCCATTCAGAAATGTGTGACGACTTTATGATTCTATGTATAATTGTTTTAATACAAAATAATGTTAATACTTGTCTTAACATAATATATCAATCAGAAATTATTTTAAAACTATTATTTCCAATATTATTTCACTCGCCAACAGGAGGTGCTGCAGCACCATACTTCCAGCGCTTATGTGCATCATGGGATATAATGAGGAAATAAGTGTGCATCAGTTACACACTTATTTTATGGTGCATTATGGGTATTAAATAGTGCACTATATAAGGAACTATATTTGTACACTCACATTTCGGACAACACTACAAAATGGTGATACTTAAATGCTGACCCTAAATAGTGCACTATATAGGGTACAAGTGTACTGTGTATTTGAACACAGCCATAGACACGACATATATTGCACTGTTTCATGGGTAAATATAACTTGGTACGTAGCGTGTCGTCATTAATTACGGCTGTCAGCTTGTAAAAATGTCGAAACCGTAGCACCTTTTTTGTCTTGCATACTAATAATACACCATAAAACAGTACATGTCCTACACTGTTTCGGATGCGGCCTAGTTCTTATTATACATCCATACTGTCCTGGAGATTAGGCGGGGAGCAGCGCGAGTGGGATCGCTGTAGTAGAAGGACAATTTTGAACGCAGCCCTGGAGACGGGCGCGCGAGTGGGATCGCTGTAGAAGGACAATTTGAACGCAGTCCAACTGTAAAAAAACAACAACAACAACAACAACAAAAAACAACAACCTAGTGCTGTGTCGTCACATCCTCACACGAGCCACCCCCATCCGGGTGAACCGATACTAATGATATTTAGGAGGCGGCCATTGTGTTTTGAAGATCAATAAAGAATTCAGTGCTCCGGTCAACCATTTTATAGCTACAGTTATTCTGTCCGATACGTGTCGTTTTGCTGGACCGAACGGCACGACCCCGGCCGTTGCAGTAGGAGATAAAGAAGTGCATTCGGTGCAGTCCGGAGTGACTACGGAGTGACTACGGAGTGACTACGTGAGCTCCGGGGACTTCCTAATCGCGTGCGGGGGCAGCGCCATATAAACACTCACCTTCTGTCCGTCGCAGGGCTTCGTTTCTCTCGTGGTTGACTCTACGCGGTTCTCGTTAGTCCTTGACCTCATTTAGATGGCAAGCTTCCCAGGTTCTCTAAACGAAAATGAAATAGGTAAGTTGTGTTCCTCAAATACGTTTAATTAAGAGTCGTACCGAAATGTCTACTTCCTCTTCCTCGAAATGTAACTTTGTAACGTTTGCACGTTCACTGTTTACTTTTACACTTGGTAATGCTGCAGTTAGGAATCACATTTTCGGAGACTTTATTATTATTATTATTATATTTTTTTTTTACCGTCGGGGTTTACAGTGGTGCTGTGGTGAAACTGGTAGTCATGCAATACTGTTGTCGACAGCTATGCGTTTTCACGAAATCACCCATTTCCAAGAAATACAACTCACGATGGGTGACTGTTACTGTAGCTCCAAACACTGTCCTGTACGGTGCATGGGCCTGCTGCGAGATGGCACGTTTTAATACAGCTTGATCCTCAGCCCTGCTGCCTTGGTTAGTATTGAGCCTAGACCAGGAGGGGATGCAGAGTATTATGGGACACGGATCAGCTGTGGCCCCTTCATGTGAGCTTACAGTCCCCGGAGGAGGACTATAGAGGGGAGCTTTTCTTCCTGAATTTGACAAAGCAACAGGGCTGGTAAATCACAGTGCGTCATGAGGGTTTTTGTTGGCGTTTCATAGAAAGTTTACATTAAATGGACATTGCGATAAAACATTTAGATCGCCAAACTTCTCAAAGACAAAATGTGGTCAAATATTCCGAAGGCGGTGAGGCTTTTCTTTAATTTATTTATCTTCTCAAACAGTTTACCTTCATTAAATGGTTGGAGACAGTCAAATTTAGGCCACCATCACAAGTCTTATTGGTGACAACGTTTTTCTTTATCTTATGTGGCTTATTATTCCAAATAGAATTGTAAAAAAAAAATAATAAATCATATCTAGGACATTACAGTTAGGTTTAGGAATGGCAACTGATGAAAAGATACGAGGCCCGAGAAATCCCTTTAGTCTTTGACAAAAGGACCCTTCCCTGGAGGCTTAAGTCCCTCCCCAACCATGAAAGAATCTACTTTTGATTGATTCAGTTATTGGGTTTAAATTAAGATTATTCAGATCTTTAAGGTTTTTAGTCACACACCCAGGTAGGTTATTGTCTTTTTCTTTTTCCTTTAAGAACAAACATTTCACATTTGAAATATTTAACTTTAAGCCTGACACTTAAGGAAAAAAATGTGCCAATGCCGATTGCGCCTGTAACACATTTTTAAGTGAAGTGTGGTGTCATCGGCTAGTTGTGATATCTTGATCTCCCTGGCCTGAAAAGTAATCCCTTCAAAATTACCATAATAGATCAACGAGCAGAGCATTTGGGAAACTAACCAAAATAATTGTTGTTTTAATGAAGAGGGTAGCTCTCCCTTACAAATACCCTCCTTAAAGGTTTCAAGCAAAAAAGTTGTTAACTCTTCAGAGAATGTCTTGTAAAATGCAGAGGTCAGCCCATCACAGCCTGGAGACTTGTTTTTTAACTGAGATTCCATGACCGACCTCCGTGACAGATAAAGCTTGGGAACAGACTTCATTGAGATCTGCAATGACCACAGTAATATTTTGAATTGAACCAAAGAATTCCTTGTGATCATTTTAACTTTTATCTTTAGAGTAAATATTTTCATAAAATGTACCAGTGAATTCTGATATCTGTCTATCCTCAGAAATTACCCCATTAATATTGTCTTGATATTAGTGTCTTAAGCATGTTGAGCTCCACCCTTTGTGTTTTCCTCATAATGCATCAAGACAATTTTGTAGAACATTTTGTACTGACTGAACAGCAGAGTCAGGCTTTTCAATCTCTGTGGCATCAAATTTTTTTGAAAGCTCGGCTATTTCTTGTCTCCTTCGTATGGCAAGTTGTTTCCCAAAATGAATTCAGGTTGAGCGGATTCTACATTTTAAAAGCTCCCATTATTTCACATATTCTATAGTATCTTTAGCTCAATTCCAATACAGAGATAATTTCTTTATCATCGTTTTTAGCTCATGTAATAACAAATAATTGTTTATTTTCCAATAGCCACTACCATATTTTCTATGAATGGTACCAAGAGGTGTTATAGTAAGGCATGACATTATGATCTGTTAGAATTGAGGGTAGTATTTTAACCTCTGCAGTGTTTGGCACAAGGCTGGGGCTGATCAGCCACATATCAATTATTGATTGTAATGAAAGATCCCTATTACTCCATGTGTATTGTTGGTTCCTCCTTGGGAGCCATAATTGCTACTCCAGCTGAATGATTAGGCCCATGGGCCCGAATAATCTCACCTCCCCATTGGGTTGTGCAAAAGTCAAGATCCTCTTTGCACGAATGTGTTTCTTGAATGAAGATCTGTGTTGCAAAAAAGAAAAAGAGCTTTCCTCTGGAAAATATTCCATGAAAATGTTTCCGTTTCTAAGGTCCAGGTGTGACGCGTGAGGTGGGTGTGACAAAGCCACGTCATCTCTCGCCAAGAACGCACATACCAACGAGGCTATGTCGTGTGCACCCACCCGTGCGAGGGCTAAAACGTGCGAGAGTGCGACTACCGGTGCTTCGATGGTACACGCACACGAGGGCCGACCCCTGCGAGGAGACCTCAACCCAGCTCCGCCTATTTCCGCACGGACCAGGACAGCGCTAATTATAGGATATAATAATAATGGCAAGAATGACATTAACCAAATAACCGAGAAGAACGATCACTTAAACAACAGTCTGAGCCGCTATTGTGGTCCGAAAACGGCGAGGTAGAATGCACATTTGGCACTACTAGCACACACTCACCAATAGAGGCAGTTTCAAATACCTCGTGAGCGTAATCGTTCCCATCATTCTCTTTCTTTTTCTATTCTACATTGAACAATCGTAAAAATACTTACATAATTTTAATAATTAATAACTACATTTTATTGTATTTTACATTCTTTGAATTTGACAGTTTGCTGGTTGAGAGAATGTGAAGCTCTCATTAAGGCAAAGCTTGGTTACTTTGAGAATATATATATATAACACATTTGTAATATTAACATGCAACAACACATTCGGTATTACATTGTTTTAATGTCATAACAATATTCATGTCATAACAGTGTAGAAATAAAGGGAACCTCTTGAATGAGTAGGTCCAAACATTTCTCTGTATGTGAACTTGCTATCTGTTGTTGGATTGAATACACTTAATAGTAGCATGCTTCACAAATGAAGTTAAATAAGCATATAAAACATATTTAAAATACACACTGATCGGATGTATCTAATCATATGGGCATCAAGATTAGGTTTTATGTCATGCACATAAAATAACAATCTTCATGTGAGCCAGACCACCTTGGGATGCAACCTGGGACATCTGATCACAATGTGAGCGGATCAAGTTGGGAATGTGTCAACAACTGACAGTCCAAGTGCCCCTGTATGGCCACAGAAGTTGCATTGAAACGACAGATAATATGGCCACAGAAGTTGCATTGAAACGTGTAACTGATACCTTGGTGTTTTTGGAGTTGGACATGGGTGTGAACAAAATGTCAATATTGAAAGTGCTAGTACTTGGGTATGATCTATTGACCACTCACTACATAAATGCAAAGAATACAAATAGTATTGCCCCCTTTCCATGGGCATGTTAATTAAACCTCAGTGTTAATAAATGCACCATATATTTGTTTTATAGGTAAGGCTAAGTTCATCGGCGAGCTGTTGGTGCCTGTAGCTCCCTTTGATCAAAAGTCTGGACGGGAGACATGGACTGTAGCCTTTGCACCTGATGGTTCCTTCTTTGCCTGGTCTCAAGGGCATCGCATTGTGAGGCTTGTTCCCTGGTCCAAATGTCTAAAAAAGTTGTAAGTAGTTCCATGTCTAATCCTGTTGAAATCTGTTTGTAAATTAGCTTGTATTTGTATATAAAAAAAAAGGTTTGTGGACACCTGAACATCACTCCCATATGTGCTTATTGAACATCTCATCCACCATGCAAATTATGTTATTAAGTTGGTCCTTACAAATGTACTCGTTTGTCTGTAGCTCCATGTGCCACTCTGGTGAAGGTACCAACGGAGCACACAATCACCATGGTAATGAATGGCAAGTCACCCCAGTGGTAGATGAGCCCTGCGATCACACCATTGACTGTGGGGACATAGTCTGGGGGCTTGCGTTTGGTTCATCGGTGCCAGAGAAGCAAAGCCGGTGTGTAAACATCGAGTGGCACAGGTTCAAGTTTGGCCAGGACCAGTTGCTGCTTGCGACAGGACTCAACAATGGACGCATTAAGATTTGGGACGTGTACACTGGTGAGTGAGTGAGTGAGTGAGTGAGTGTGTTTGTGTGTGTGGGTACACACTCTACCTTTCACACCACATTCATTGTAAAGCCCAACATTACAAAATATTTATTCTGGGGAATAATAAAGGAATCTTTACATAGTCGTGTCATGTTCATGGCCATACATGGGGGTTAAAAAGTCGGAATGTAAAAAAATTGTTAAATCTAACTACCTTGAAACTAAACTAAAGCTTTGCAATGAGATCATCAGGCCTTTGCAAGAAGTCCCAAAATAAAACTGGTAGTCAAGGGCCTGTTAACCAATTCATGTTTGCAAACTTTTAAAAAAAATGACCAAATAAAGTCATTTTTCGAACTTCCGCTATGACATTGTGTTTGTCATAAGTGGGTGCAATATTGTCCGCCATTTTCATATCACTCTTTATAACTTTGTATTCACCATTTCTTTATCATTCTTTTCCAGGAAAGCTGTTGCTAAATCTGATGGACCATACTGACATAGTGCGAGACTTGACCTTTGCTCCTGATGGCAGCCTCATGCTAGTCTCTGCATCGAGAGATAAGACTTTACGTGTGTGGGATCTGAAAGATGATGGTATGGACAAGTATTCTTAATGGTAGAGATGAAGGAATAAATTGTGCCTGCAAAGTGCTGTATATCCATATATATATCCATTATGTCAGATATGCACAATTGTTCTTTGAACAATTGTGCTGTTGAATTTTGACGGTGTGATTTCCTCTAAACCACTTTAACCGCTTCTCTAAACCACTTTAACCGCTTCTCTAAACCACTTTCTCTAAAATTACTACACTGCTACAGCCTTGCATAACATTTCAACCACAAAACAATCTGCTTCATACGTGCGTCATATGCGTCCAAAAATCGTGGCCTGCAACATCAACTGTGTCCGCTGAAAAATTGGACCATTGACATCATTTGTCGGAGATGTATTCTATCACAACAGTGAAGCAATGAAGCAGTACTCTCTGATATTAGAAAATAGAGCGTGTCTGTGTCCCAAATACTCATGCTATATAAATCCAGTTGTGATGGATCAATACACATCCCTCCTATGTTCCTTCCTCTTTTACTTTCAAAATGCACTGCATCACAGAAGCAAGAATTATTTTTCACATAGCTTTTAAGCAGCCACCTTATAATATATAAAATGGAGCCAAAGTTAAGTACTATTGGTTATTTATTTTGTGTTTTTTATTTTCCTTGCAATAGATGCATGACTACAGTGCTTTCAATATTGAGGATCGTAAATGACATGCACGAATGCCATACATAAATTTCTCATGCTGAAAATCTACAAAGCCTAGTTTGTTTCCCATTATATTTTTATCACTTGCCCTACATATTCTATGGATGAATGTTTTGCTCTATACGTATCTGTTTAGACCAAGCGGCAGCCATAAATACAAAGGCAATCATTTATTTCCTCGTTCGGTTAGGATCTCAGTGGCCACTCCATATTTGCGATGCGGCCATTCAATTAAAATATGGATAGTTTCCACTGCTGGTTGCAATAATCTCAAACAATGGCGTCGCTCTGTAGAAGGCAAATCTACACCCATGTCACGGACGCTACGTCCATATTTTTTCTATGGTTTAGACATTATGCCGTAGGAGATCAAAGAAAACGCAGAAACGAGGCAAGAGTTATTTCTTATTATTGTGGTCATGTGTATGTGAGTGTGTGTGTATATATATATATATATATATATATATATATATATATATGCCAATGCTGCTCATTTTAATTATGTAGTGTGTTTTATAGTGAAGCGTGTTTTTCATTCCAATAGTGAAATGTGTTGCTATCAACAACTGAAGTCT
>OOFB01037939.1:29145-41316 GCA_900323305.1 Trachyrincus murrayi
TAGACTGTTGTGAAACAGGTTAGTTTTACCCTACTGATGTGTTATTGCAGTCATAAAGCTGCTCTGCTACTTACGACACCCTGACCCACATATATATATATATATATATATATATATTACATACAAAATAAAGATTTTGTTGCAAGTTATGCAGAAGTCGAAGAAAACTGTTCTGTCAAGTTGGTTTAAAAATGTTGGTTGAAAAGAGCTGTGTTGTGAAGAATAATACAGACATTGAATGCCTGCACATTAAAGGTTCTAGAGCAAACAACTTGTTAACTTCTCAAAATTCACTGCAAAATTAGACTGGAAGAGACGGGGCTAGACAGAAGATTTGAGTGGATTTAATTTAAGGTAATGAATCTAGTCATGTTACCACCTAATCCATCCATCCGATAAAATTAACTATAACTACATACATACTCCATGTGCCACAAAAAAATTAAATACCTCAAAGTATACTATATATCTAATGTATTGCATTTAAAAAAATGCCCTTTATAACCAGGACTTCTTAGTTAGTCCTAATTTTGCCATGTTGGCGAGTTTGAGCTGTACTTTGTCCCTCTCCTCTAAACTCCTCTTAGATGTGCATTCCACAGTGGCGTGCGTCTCAAAGGAGATAGCTGGGGCATGATTGAGCAGACCTCCAGCCTTCTCGTGGCTTGAGGGTGCAGGAGTCTGTAGAACCAGTCTGCCCCTGAGGGAGTGCTTCAGCTGCAACAGGAGGGGGTTGTGGGTTGAATACAGACCCATAGCATCCCTGGATGCATCCCTGGAACAAGCTGAACACAAGATGCGGAATATGCATATCCAGCCCAGATAGTGAAGCTCTGCGATGTTGAGAACAAAACAGCCCAGGCTAACGCTAAACATGAAATTTAGAAAAATGGTCTTCTCTGTGGCACGGGACACAAAGCAGTAAGTGCGCGTAGGGCAGGGATAGGTCTCGCAGCGATACAGGTGAGGCACTTCAAAACCAAACAAGTAATACTGGCCCACCAAAAAGGTGATCTCCATAACAGAACGCAACAATACGTGAAGAATGTAAATAAGTAAGACTTGGCTTGATAGTTGGGTTGGATCTTCACCGACGTCGGCATAATCCTCGTCCAGGAGACTTTGCGCCATTCCTTCTTGATATTTGGTCTCCCATTCTTCCATGTACTTGGGACAGTAGATGGGATCCACCTTGGTCGCCTCCATACAACTACTTCCAACTACTTTTGACGGTGTTTGAATGATAAACTTCCCTTTCTGGACAGCCAGCTCTTCATCCTTGGCAATTTTATGGAGAACAAAAACAATGTAGAAGATAGATGGAGTGGATACCAGCACAATCTGAAAAACCCAGAAACGCAGATGTGACACAGGAGCAAAGGTGTCGTAACAGACGTTGTTGCATCCAGGCTGCTGGGTGTTACAAGTGAACTTGGATTGCTCATCACTGTAGACGGCATCACCAACCAAGGTCACAAGCATGATGCGGAAGATAAGCAGCATGGTCAGCCAAATCTTGCCTATCACTGTGGAATGGTTTTGCAATTCGGACAGAAAACGCCCCAGTATGGACCAGTCACCCATGGCTCTACCTTAGGCAAAACAAAAAGGCAAGATACTTGACTTTTGTAAAAAAAAAAAAAGAATAATGATTGTAATTATGAGAAATAAACAACTTAATGACTTCCTAGAACATTCTTAAATTAAGTACTCAATTGTAAGCAAGTACTACAAAATGGGAAAGCCAAGTATGAACTTCAATACAAGGTTACCATTTCTGAACAAGTCAATACAACTCACCTTCAGATAGTCCTGTTTTAGTCCTGTCTGATACAAATCTCAAAAAATTGCTGTGCAATTTTCATGCCTATTTTTAATGTGTTGGCAGATGATGGATGGAAATGATTCTTGCTGAGCATGTTGTGGGGGAATAGGCTGATCTCACATATTCCAGTCAGTTTATCTGAAAGTGGCATTGTTTAACGTCTGCACAAAAGCAAGTACAGTGTAACAAAGATTTAAAAACACAATGAGGGGGGTACATTTTCTGAACAGCCTGGAATAGTCCAACAAAAACTGTGGAAAAGGCTGGAAAAGGGTCACATTCTGCATTTTCCAGTAAATATTTCCAGGAAACAATCAATACTATATTGTACTGTAAACTTTACCCAAAATATATTTAAAAAAAAAAAAACATTTACCAAAGTTAATATCACAGCAGAGGCTGATGAGTGGTGATTGTTGCTGGTTCTTGCTCACCTGGTTCTTGCTCACTGGTACAAATAATACAGAAATAGCACAATTATATCAGCATAACGTTCTTCATTCTTGAAATACTCCTCACATGATTTCATTATGTCACTTGGTAGTCATTCACTTAACAAAACTAAGACGGGTATGGGAACAGGAATTAGGTCTACAGGCTTGCTTCGGGTGCTGGCTCATCCAGTCAGATGGCATTTTTCGAACGTCTTTCGTGAGGCGTCTGCATAAAAGCGGAGGTTGGGGCGGGACATAGCTTGTCAAAAAGTGGGTGGCTAAGGTAGAGCTTCGCCTTGATATTTGAATCTGTCAAAGTCACTGTGCTATGAGTTACAGTTGGCAATAGAGCAATGTAATTGGACGCAATACTTGCCAGTTTAACGCCCGCGCAGGCATGTGTCATAACTACGTAATACTGCCGTATACCAAAAGTACAAATATATTTTTGGGCGTAAATATGTTTTGGTCTATATCGTGGTATTGAACTAATTCAACTATAGGTAACCCAATTTGGACCTAAGAGACCTAATTGTTAATTTTGTGGGCACTTTAAGGTTTTTCATAGAGTCCATTTTTCCAAGTCAAGACATAATATAGAAATATATCCAGATGTAGAGGATAATTGTGGCAGATGTAATATCTCTCCTTACCACATGTTTTTCCTCTGCTCCAAACTACATGGTTTTTGGACTGCTTTCTTTAACATCATGTCTACAGTAGGCCCACTTAAAAGTAAACCTGCAACCTGGCCCGTTGATAGCTATATTTGGTACCCCAAACGATTCAGTCTCATTAAATCCTGTACAAAAGGATACCATTTGCATTTACATCCCTGCTCGCCAGGCGTTAACTGGTACTGTTTAACTGGAAGTCTGCTAAGGGCCCCTCTATTTCAAACTTACTTAAAGAAACAATATTTTCATTGATCATTTCACAGGACTGCTTGTTTTTATTTTTGCCTTTTTGTTTTCAGCTTAATTTAGTTTTATTTTATTTCTTGTATGTTCTTTTGTCCTCTGACATATGCTTTGAGGAAGTAGATACATTCACATATCATGTGAATGTATTTAATCTGTAAATGCTGTTTCTATGTTAAAAGGTGTGTTGCATTGTAATTCAAATATCAGCATATATTTATCCCAAACTATATATATATATATATATATATATATATATATATATATATATATATATATAAAATCTGAAGTAACTGAAGTAACTGAAATTCCATGCTTTCACCAATGCCTTAGAACCTAAACACATGTGTTGTTGTGAGCTATTGGTGTCAACATTATAGCTCAAATATTGATTTCAAGAATAAAGGGTGCCAGCTGGGTCTCATTCCTGAGAGTTCCCAAGCTCATGTAAGAAGCAAAGCCACACTGTTGAGTTCCCACTTGAATTATAACAATGTTTACGGCCTGGACAGACCAAAGTTCATTAGCATTGATCAAATTACACCTCACTTGCCTCGTCAATACACTGTTCCACTCTGGCTCAATCTGATGTAATGAAGTCCTCCAGGAGGGAGGAAGCACACACTAGATATGACATTCTATGGTTTCACCAGCCACAGACAAAAGTCCTTGCCTCGTGAGACCATCCTGATCTCGCAAGTTCACATTTCAGTGTCTCGCTGAACATCAGTCTGGCCTCTCTCCCGTTGAAACCAACTTTTAAAACCCAAAAAGTGGACGGACCAATCAGTGCTGGGGGAGGTTATTTTAGTTCATGACGAAGCAAGGAACTAGCTAACCTGACGCGCCTGATGGTTTGTTACACAGAACCATCTGGGAAGTCATCCTTTCAAACGGAGGGACGGACATAATAGCATTATAGTTTAGGTACCGGTATTTGCGAAACTATACTGCTATGTTATTGTACTGGAATGAGGTTCTATGAACAATATGTTTAAGTGTTCTTTTCGGCAACAACTAGTTATTGTGAGTTAACGAGTTACAGAGTAACAGGGTATTTAGGAGAAAACTGATTAATGTTAATTTTACTGTTGTTGTAATGCTTCAGTACTGTTACTCGAAGGAAGACTGATAGGGAGTAATAATGCAAATGGCAGGGTTCAGGAATAAAAAATACGATGTTGGACTGTTTTAATATGCATTTCCATCGTAGTATTTCAGTACAATTTGCTGATGTTTTGCTATGTACAATACAGGGGTTTAAAGTACATACTATAGAGAGTGAGAAAGCTGTAGGCCTATACATTGCACGACCTGTTCTTGTATATGTATTCATTTATATGATTATCTTGATAATCCAGTCATAATACATAATACTCAAATACTCCCTTTTCAGGGCTTTTACACAAGCAAACAGTAAACAGCTGTTTCTATGCGCCTGCTGATTTTGACATGAAAATCGTTCATAAATTCAAAAAACATTTTGCACTCTGCTTGTGCTATGTTCTTATGTGAGTGCTCTGATTAATAAATGTATTCTTTGATTTTGAAGCAGTAGCCGTATGTTGTTGTTATTTAGACTTTATGGGGCTATTGCATGGTTAAATCAATCTATTTTATTTTATGGAAAAAATTGCCCCCTCGCAAATTTGAACAGCCCCCTCAGACACTCATCCTGGCGCCGGGCCTGGGCCTTTTTGCATCCAACCACCGCGGTCCACCTATAGGCCGTTAGAGGAACTAGGCCTACACGCATCCGCCAGGGCTTCACAAACAGGCGGTCGTGGTTGCCGCTTGGTTAAGGCCTGATATACTGTATGTCAACCATATAGGCCCTATATATATATATATATATAATATAAAAAAATATTTTTAAATTGGACAAAAATATTATTAATTTGGTCACGGCTCCGTTGTCCTTCATTCGTCTCTATCTAGTCTAATAACGTCCAGTGCTAAAATATGGGTGTGTGTGTGTGTGTGTGTGTGTGTGTGTGTGCGTGTGCGTGTGTGTGTCACATATATATACACACAAATATTATTATTTTTAGGATATATATAGCTATATATACATATACATATATATCCTAAAAACGTATCCTCCTAACTTGTTCATTTTACCTATGGTATCGATTGGACCAAACGTATTAATAATACATAAAACTATATTGTTTTAGTTTAAGTTTGGTCGCGGACGTGATCACGGACCAGGCGGAACTGACCGGAAGTTGTAGCTGCCGTGTTTAGTTGCTTTGTTGTAATTCCTGCAGATTTTTTAGTTGATGCAATTATGGAACCGAGCTGGAGTACGTTTTTATTCCAAGTAAGTACCGTCGTGCATCTGAAATATGTTAACGAACATTTCGGGAATTGCGTGAGCGTCGTCATCTTTAAAATGTTGACGCACAGAAATAAAGTGAAACTATCCAAGCAAAACAAAGGTGGTAACCTTCTGGTAAGCTAGCTTGGTATTTGCTTCGCTAAGCTCTAGAGAGCTTTATCAAATCTCGATCTCCCGTTTATTGCACATTGTATTGACTTTTGGGCGATGCTTTCGCGCGTGCTTTTATTTTGATGTACGTCGTTTTCCATTTTCGATATGAACGAAATCTTCGTTATTGGGAATTTAACCGGGAACGCAGCGCGAGCGTATGCATACGTTCACGCGCGCGCTGGTACTTTAGCCTCCGGTCGAGGCTTTCTTTGTATGCTAACCCAACTAGCAAACGTTTTTACCCGTTTTAGTCTGTTGTCCACCACAGATTCACGTTCACGCCGATCTTAGCCACGGCCAGTGATTCACTAGCCTATGTTGTTTTGTCGTGGTCACATACTTCGCAAAATGTTATATTTTAAATTAATATTTACCAGCCAAGTGGGCAAGAGGGATTACCTGCACTCCCAATCCGAACTTTTCCTATTTCATTGTTCGAGTACGTTAGCCGAGGCTGGTGTAAAGACGAGCAAGATGTAAAATATAACTAAATACTGTCCGTTCTTTTTAGAGCCAGTGTAGACAACACTCTAGATGCACATCTGTCATGTCGTTGTCAGACTTGTGCTTTTAGACTATGGTGCCTCTCGACTTAAAACGGAACACGGTTGAGTGACTTACGAGGCTAATACTTTGCTTGCTTGTTATGAATTATGCAGATTTACGCACTGCTTTAAGTAAAGCATGGAGCGGAGTGTGGTTTGAGGTTTACCATGCAGGTTCCAAGGTTTTTCCACAGTAAAACGTGTAGCAGAAGGGGGCAAGTGCTTGCCTGGGTCCAGACCTTTGAATCTGCCCGCTCCACCGAGTAGACTGCTTCAGGCCTGGCCTCGTGACGTGGAACAGCAATTTCCCGGTTGAAAAGCGATCGATCCAATGAGCGCCGCGGGGGAACTAACGATTAGCCAATCAGCACCTCGGGCGGGACTAACGCCGTTGCCGAGTTGTGCGCCGGGACCAAGGAGGGGTAATAACAACAATGGCGACCGCTATAGACAAGCTAAGACGCTACAACAATTTAACAGACCATAGCAAAGAAGGGAAGCACGTGAGGGATTAACTAAAAGAAGGTCATTTATTTAACAAAGGTTAATTTAATTGAACAAAAATGTTGTTTCTAACAAATTAAACTGGCAGGGAAAACAATACTGCCAGGTTAACTAATATAATGGCAACTAAACTGTGCAGAAAGTATAAGTAACAAACTCCAATATAACACAACGTGGTGCCAGGGCAAAGGGAGCCCAGACTAACAGGATGGGGCGTGTTTTATGCAACCTGGAGACAGTGGCCAGCTGCCTCCAATTCCTTCCTGACCTCCAGCTCCAACCAACCAGGAACCAGCAATACTGAAAAACACACACAAGTCTTGGCAGAGGCCATGGGGTCGTCACAATACTAACTAGAAAATGTATTTCCTGCAGAAAATGTGTGCTGTAGTGTAAAATGAGCTTAAACATATGTTAAATAAAGCTTCATAGTTTAAGATGTATAGAAATGTTGAATAGCTGAACTCAAGTGAAAATATTTGTACAGTTCAAAAGTTTAAAGTCTGAATGGAGTAAGCGTAACGGTATAAACATACACAACCATTTCAATAATGTCAAACAGTTTAAAAAAAGTTAACGAGTTAAACAAATAGCTAAACTAAAGTGATACAGTTTGAGCTCATTGGAAACACAACCCACTTTAAGTTCCAATTAAGACACACGGCTTTGCGCGTATGGGGGTACAGCCATAGCGCTATGAAATATTAAGTAAATACCCCCCCTGCCGTGACTGCGTTGTGTGAGTGGGTGGGCGCGCATCTGCCACCATGTAAAAAAAAAAAAATCCTGGAGAGAACCCTCCAACGGTTGTGTGTAAACCAATGGGTGATAGCATGGATGCTATGTTTCAAGATTCAAGATGTTTATTTGTCACATACATACACGGGGTGTGCAGTGAAATGAAAGTGTGACCTTGTTTTCATTAAACGCCAGATATTATATGGTATCCTCCACCAGCCCTGTGTCTTGTTAAAATACATGTTCTTCAAGCAGGGAAAGATACGCACTGTGAATGCAGTGCGTATCTGCCTGAAATTGGTGGCGGTGTAATTATAGTAACTGGTTTTTACAGAGATCTAGTGAAACCTGTTACCGTCCCATCCCTATTATATAAACAGCAAATAACAATGACGACTATCGATGTCAGTGAAACATTTTCCAGTTTTACACGCCATTACAGTAACCAGTAGGGTTGGGTACTGAAACCCGGTACCACTATGGCACCGGTTCCTTTACGACCAATACCTACCGTACCAAATTGCGACGCAGATTTCGGTGCTATGCCCGAGCTGCCGATTGAATTATCCGCCCTCTGGTGCTCCGAACTGCCACACGCAACAGGAACCAGAGTTCGACAGTTCCAGTGTTTTTATTTTATTTTCTAACATTATTTTTTTGTCCTATCCTTACAGCAGGCCAACGAGGCCCTGCATCACCAACACCATGGGGTTGGAAATGGCCTTCTTCCCCTCCTCAACTCAGAGACTACTGATCAGAAACCTGTTTTGCCTATCATAATGGAACAGAAGCCCCAAGTTAGCGCTACAGAACTCCTTAAGGACAATGTTGCTAATGGGATTGGTGGTGGAGCTTTGGCTCAAATTGCCATTGTCAAGAAAGAGCCCAAATCAAAGACTCCCTTTATCTGTGGCTACTGCAATAAGGCCTTTAGGGACAGCTATCATTTGCGGCGGCATGAATCCTGCCACACTGGTATTAAGATGGTGTCGAGGCCTAAGAAAACACCCACAGCTCCTACTATGGTGCCTCTTATCTCCACTGTATCGCGACAGAACAGCAGCAACTCGTACATCTCCACTGTTGCTGGAATCCTGACTACAGCCACCACATCCACAGGGACTAGCATCGTGGCCCCCATGCAGCACCAGCATCAACATGGCATCACTAAGAAGCCTCCTAAGCCGGTAAAAAAGAATCACGGCTGCGACATGTGTGGCAAAGCTTTCCGCGACGTTTATCACCTGAACCGCCACAAGCTCTCGCACTCTGATGAGAAGCCATTTGAGTGCCCCATTTGCCAGCAGAGATTCAAGCGGAAGGACCGCATGACTTGTCATGTACGCTCACACAATGGTGCTGTCCACAAGCCTTACATCTGCTCTGTCTGTGGTAAGGGATTCTCCAGGTATGTATACGTAATTCCTGTGTATTCTTAAAAATTGGTGTGTGTCACACACACACACACACACACACACACACACACACACACACACACACTAGGGAAGGTCCGATATGAGATGTTTTGTTCAGCTCATCTTAAAGCTGCACTATGTAACTTTTCTACTGCAGCTATTTACTCCATTAAAAAAATATCTGAACTCGAAAGTTTCTCAAGAATAAAACACGCTCATCCACAAGTCAATCCATCCAGGGAATTTCTCCGAGGCTGCCGTGGTCTGAACTGAGTTTAGTTGGCAGTTCTGGAAAGGCTTTCAGCCTAGTGGTCTGATAAAAAGTTAGCCGACTGTCCGGCAAATCACAACAGCATGCAAAAACAATGGATTACACTAATAATAACTTAACATATAATAGCACGCTATGTAAAAAGCATGAGGCACACAATAATTGGGTCTAAAATACATTTTTTCAGTTGGTTTTTTCAGTTTGATTGACGTTACCTGGTAACCCAAAACAACCAGTAACAGGTAACTCATGCAATAGCACGCGTTTAACCTTTAGAGGGCACAATTTGCTATTTACCTTTGCCTTTTTTTACAGTGATGTATAAGCTGCAATTTTGCTTGTCCAGTTTTTCACAAATTCCTTTTAAAGCTGGGGCAGCTAGGTTTATAAAACCAGTACTGCCCCACAGTCCCTATATACTATTACTATATTATGGAAGATAATCAAGATAATTTTATACAAATATAATAAATCATTTTTAATTATAATTATTTAGCCTAGGCTTTTCGTATCATTTTAATTGGAATTCTAGGAAAAATACCAACAAAACGTTACCTAAATTGAACATTAAGAGATTGACTGTTAAATGAACACATTTAATTAATTAAAACACTCAACGCCATGTTGGACCGATGTGTAATTGGGATTTTCTTTAGGATAAGGTGATATGGCAAATAAAATTGTAATGATTCATAGCTTGTAATTGTTTTTTTTGACGGCCAATATCCGAAAAGGTGAATATTGGCCCGATATCGGAAACACGAATAACGGACAAGCCCTGTGGAAAAATAACGTGTGGCAAAATAAAGTGGCAGTTATTAGCTACACCTTTCTAATAGTGGGTAGGTCCTCTCATTGGCCCCCAGATTAGCATGACTTATTTGTGGCATGGATTCAACGAGGTGCTGGAAATATTCCTTCAAGGTTCTGATCTTTTAACATGATCGCCACACATTCATGATACAAATCACCCTTTCCACCACATCCCAAAGGTGCTCTTATTGAAGCTTTATTCCAAACTGTGTGTGTGTGTGTGTGCGCCTAATTGTATATATGAGCTTTCTTACTCTTCTCCACAGACCCGACCACCTAAGCTGTCATGTTAAACATGTCCACTCGTCAGAGAGACCCTTTAAGTGCCAAGTAACGGTAAGAATGCAGACGCTTTCAGTTTTCCTTTTGCAGTAGTTATTTCTTTCAGACTACTATAGTCACTAGTATAAGCTTAGCAGGAACGTTGTTAAAGTATGAGGCTGGCGTAATTCAAGTTCATAGAAATGCTGACCACCTTGAAAAGACCTAGCCTTTGGAATAAAAATGTTCAGAACGTTGATGATCTGCATGGGGGTCCTTATCTCAGTAGGCATGTTACTTAGTAGGGGTGAAACAAACATTAAAATCCACAAAATATATATTTATATCAATGTTTCACATTTTGCTCTTCTTTGCTGCCCAACACAGGAACTGCTCAACCGATTATTTTTACAACCGCATTGTTTAAGGATTCACCGATCAGTTTTTTAGGCCGATACCAATAACCGTTCTTTTTTTTTGTTGTACCTGTGATCGGCGATCCGATACCTTTTTTTTTCTACAGTGATGTATAAGCTACAATTTTGCTTGTCTCAAATTCCTTTTAAAGCTGGGGCAGCTAGGTTTATAAACCCAGTACTGCCCCACAGACCCTATATACTATTACTATATTATGGACGATAATCAAGATAATTTTATACAAATATAATACATTTTTAATTATTATAATTATTTAGCCTAGGCTTTTCATATCATTTTAATTGGCATTCTAGGAAAAATACCAACAATACGTTGCCTAAATGCTAGCTGGTTTGGGAGCATATTGAAATATTTCCAATTCTGTTTTGTTAACATCCATAGGCATGTACATCAGCTTTTGCCACCAAAGATCGCCTGCGCTCCCACATGATCAGACATGAGGGCAAAGTCACCTGCAATATCTGTGGCAAGATGCTAAGTGCTGCATATATAACCAGCCACCTGAAGACACATGGCCAGGCTAGCTTCAACAACAGTTCCTGCAATAATAAAGGTAAGAAGGAACCCCCTATATATTCCAAACATTATTCTGATTACCAAATGTGACAGATCTAGACCCAGCATGTTTGTGTAAAGTTGTACACAAACATGTTGAGTACCAAACAAAAGCCAAGATCCTTCTTTCCAATGAGACTTAAGCATGCCTTGCTTTCCCACACCATGCGTCATTACTTTGTCAAAAAATGACTAATCTTATAACCACTAATATCTAATATTGATAATCAAACCCTGTGTAGTTATTTTTACACCTTCAACATTGCTTCATGGTTTAGCATGGTAACTCGATGATTGGACAAAGATAACGCCTATGACCGCTGGGTAAATGTCTCTGCCTGGCAGAGAGCCTTCCAAGGATGGGTTAAGCTTGTTTTCCCAATTCAATCCATGAACTTGATTCATAATGACCCTCTGAAAATGTGTTACGCGCAG
The DNA here is from genome assembly GCA_900323305.1 of Trachyrincus murrayi. Taxonomy (NCBI): domain Eukaryota; kingdom Metazoa; phylum Chordata; class Actinopteri; order Gadiformes; family Macrouridae; genus Trachyrincus; species Trachyrincus murrayi. The sequence goes on from OOFB01037939.1 coordinate 40,794, forward strand.
TGGAGATTGTTTCAGTCTTCCAGGTAACTTCACATATTATTTTAAATGTATTTGCTATGGCTAATAAACAAAAGCCAAAACGATTTTCTGGAAGCACTCCATGAGATTAAGGATTACGATGTTGAAAAGTCAAAGCGTTGTCAAAGACACTGCTTTTTGAGTGTTGACTGAAGAGGTCCTGACAGGGAGTCAGTGGAAATAAGTGTCAAAAGTATTGGGGTGATTTCATGTGTTTTTATGTCCGGATTAAAGTCCAGCTACAGCATTTTGGTTTACATTTCGAGATGAATTATTGGGAGATATTGGGAGTTGCAGTAATCGAGGTGGAAGTACATGAATGCATGGTCAACAAACGTGAACATGCAGTAGATAGTTACGGTTCAGGTGAGTCACGTTTCGATTCATTTCACGGCTTTTGGTCACGGTTTTTGGGTTTGGTACTATATATATATATATATATATATATATATATATATATATATATATATATATATATCTTATATGGCTCTGTATATAATAAAGT
>OOFB01037939.1:45317-61116 GCA_900323305.1 Trachyrincus murrayi
GCCGGCTGGTTCGTAGCGGTGCTGTCAATACCCCCCCCCCCCCCCCCGCGCTGTCAACTCTGGGAGTCTTCTCTGGACCTTTGTCTTATTGAAGATGCTCTTTTCGGACCTTTGAGATTTGTAATTGAGGACCCCTGCCCTAATTGATCTCATATTACAGGTATAAAATTCCATCACTGTAGCTCCTAACTCAGGAAGTTTACAATTCTTATTTTTTCTTATTTATGAAACACTTGGGAGAGGAGAAAGACCTCTCTCAAACAGCTCAGCACGTAAATTCCTGAAAAATAAATGATTTGTTTACTTTCTCTATATTTGTAACCAGTACATCAACTCCTTTTTTTTTTTTTTACTGGGTTATGGAAATGTGTTAAGGAAAGGACAAAGGCACCTTAAGGCAATATTTCACCCATTTTGACCTTCACATTCACTGGCTGCAGAAGTGGCACATAGTAATACATCAGAGCTGGAGACGAGTCACGAAAATCTGGACTTGCGAGTCTCACTGGAGATTTGAAAGCAAAAATGTTGTTTCGTGTAGTACATTACAACAACACAGATTAATCCACCATCGAGCAATAAGCAAACAATCTCTGATTAAACACCCAATTAATCACCCAAAACCATTAATTTGAAATCTACAATGCTTACTGCAAATGTATCTGTGTCCACTATTATTAAGTACACATTCAGACAATTTCAGTAGGCTCAATGCAAGTGAATGGGAGGTCAACATTGGTTGCTTCATACCAATCAGGGGGTTATGACATTTTGGCAAGTCCTCTTTTGCTTGTATTTGATGGTGGGTATGTGAATAGTAAGCCAAATACTCAAAATGGGTGAAATATTGCTTTAATCCATAAATGTGGTCTTTAACTGTTAATGCCTATTCCACTGATGGGCCTTACTTGGAACAGTACTGTATTTGAGAATTTCAGTTAATATAAGAATGGATGTTGAGGATGTGACCCTGTACCTCACTTCATGGTGTTCAAAACATTCATAGAATTAATGTTGCCATTGACTTTTCCCATTGTACTGTAGCATGCAAACAACGGTGTGCTTGGTGTAGGATATGGTTCATTTAAGGAGGATTTGATTTGTTTAATTGGAAGATGGCAAAGAAAGAGTTGTTTTTTTTATTATAGATCCTAGCTAGTTTTTAAGGCACTACACTGTACCTCTGTGTCCCAGATGTTAAAGCTGTGCCTTTACAATAATTATCCACACTTCACTCCAATATGTACTGTGGTGGAGTTTTGTAAAGGGAAACTAAATTCATTTAGTTGAAAGTCCAATATAGGCCTTTTCAATTGATTCTCTAATTTCCCATACCGGTATTATTGAAACCTGTATTTGCATCCTGTATGTGTCACAACAGTTGCTGTGAATATATTGTTGACATTCAACCATAACAGTGTAATTTAATGTAACTGTAAAACAAAGCATTTTGTCAACAAAATTATAATTTGTAAGGTATTTTAACTATTTTCATGATGAATTTGGCAGATATTGTGAAGGCAAAGGAATGTATATCTTTTTACCAACCATTTAGTTTGTGTTCAACACACAAGAAAAAATATTACCTTTTATAAATCTTTTTTGTATTAGGACACTAACAAAGGTAATTTTGTGTATATATGAAGAGAGCATACTTTCTGACTAGCAGAAAGGTAAACATTCCTACATTTGTTTTTTTTTATGTAAATCTGTTGAATAATGTGTACATTTGCGCAATGTTATGTGCCTTTTATTTGAATTCAGCTAAATAAAAGAAACAAACTGACAGGCCTTCAATGCTCAGTCCCAGGATCGGTGGTAAGATTTAGATATATTCTTCATGCCTATACAGATCATAAAGGATCTATTAGTTAAGGGTATTTATTGGTTCATTGATAATATTTGAAGTTACTGGACATCTAGGTAAAATAGGCTGTGTTCGAATTGGCTCACGTGTTCCCTCATTCCTAATCCCTATATAGTGAACACTAAATATTACACTATTTAGGGAACGAAAAAAATAAACGATAAAAAAATCCGTCTCAAAAACAGCTCATTTGCATGAGGAACCTGTCTCCCGACCATCCCTATGAATGAATCAGTTAGGAACCTTCCTAAGCAAGGTCCTGCCCTGATACATAAAAAGAGCAGACCCATGATTAGTGTTATGCAGTGTTAATTTGGACAGCTAATTTTGATTTAGTCATATTTTAGTCATTTTAATTGTTTTAGTTTTAGTTGACTAAATATCATAAGATTTTAGTCGACTAATCTAATGGGTTTAGTTAACCTCTTCATCACTAGGCCTCTTTATCAGGTTTTTGCCGAAAATAACATACCCAAAGTAAATAGAGTATATCTCCACAACTACAAGGGTTAATATGTAATAGTAATATGTAAAAGAAAGATAACACCTGTGAGATTGTTGTGCAAGTGAAATAATCAATGTGGATGCTACTGAGTCAGAGTGAATAAAGCTAGAACACGGCACAAATGGAAGATTTCATTTCCGCCTGAAATAAACCATGTTTTAGAGTGAATACCACTAAGTGCATTATCACTTGGTAGCCCTATCGTACTATAGGGCCATAGCACAACATCTGATGAGTACCTGAGTACCAAGATTTGATGCCAATAAAGTGAAGTAGAGCAAAGATAGAGGTTTTCGTATAAATAAATCCAATGCAAAAATTACTATGAAAACGTAGTGAGACACAAACAGGTGGACATCTCGAGAACCCATTGTTTAATTTTGACATTTGACCCCTCTATTGAAAGGGCGAATAGAACTGAATGACACCAAGCCAAACCATCGCAATTGCACCATACGGCCACCAGATGGTGATAAAAACCCTGTGTTCTGATTGAAGGCAATTTACCTATTTCCTGTGTCAACCCTCTCTTAGCTACTATGCATGATTGTAAACACCGTGTGTGGTTTTAAAATGGTGCCCAGACACTGGACACTTATCCATGTATGGTGTTTTTATGCTAAGTTTGTTCTTGATATGGTTTGGACTGTTGCAATCAGTGGAGTCTCAGCTTTCATGTATAGTTCGTGTAGATAGCATGCGGTGAAAAAGATCGCTATTGCTGGAGGACACATCTATTAACCTGTAATTATTGAATGGTATTACGCTTTGAAAGGTGCAATACAGATCCCCGCCGGGTAGATCACTACAGTTCTGATTGGAGCTCTTCCCAAATCGTCCCCACTAACATTTTCTTCTCGTTTTTCATTCATTGACGAAAGTGTCAATACATTTGGTCATAGGTTTTGTAATCATAATTCGTTTTTATTTAGTTATCGCCTCGTTTTCGTCAGTGAAAAAATGTACGAAATGAACACTGGTGTTATGAGTGACACCTGTGTTTATCCTACGATGATGAAAATTGTCATGTGAATAAAATTGTTATTGACGTAGTGACGTCACACAGTGGGAGAGTCCACCCAGATGTATGATGGATAGATAAGCCTACCAGTTGGTACAGTCCACTGGTTAGGCTGGATAGATAAGCCTACCAGTTGGTACAGTCCACTGGTTAGGCTGGTAGACTGATCTTTACTCTATTACTTTATTCATTACTTTATCATTATTGAAATGCAAATACGGACATGCATACACTTTTATTGTCGTGTGTTGGGCTCCAATTATAGCTAACCACTGTTTTACAACGCTCAATAGTTACGTGCTTTAGCAAATCGATATCCTGGTATGACGGCATGATGTTAAGGTGCCTCTCGGAACGCCCCCTCGCCCGGATGTACACAATGTACGTAATGTCCGGCTCGACCACCCTTGCCGCGCAATGCACCATGGACGTTGTAGTAAATTGACAATATTATACAACTCGCGTCTGTAGTTTATTCAGAGTTCTTCTTAGTACTCTCTTAGTACCATTATATTTATGATGTTTTATACACATAATATTGTGATTGTTGTCTTTGTTCCTCCGCATCACTGAAGGAACAGTCTGCGGTGACCTTTGTATGGAGAGGTGTTTAGCCACTTGTTAAAGCAGAGAGACATACATGGAGAACATGAAAGCACCTTTTAAATACCATTCCATTCAAAATAAATATTACATTTTACATAGATTTCACTACAGCAGTTACAAGACGTAACATATGTTTCAGAGGTTATGAGGTACTTAAAAAAGGTATATTCAAAGTATATTCAAGCTAATCAAAAGGCATTTTTATTGTAAAGGGGATCTGAACTCAATGTTTTGGACTTTCATTGTATGTACAATGTGGGTCAGTATGTGTCTCAATTTCCATTTGATGTAGTGAAACTAATGAAACCTTTGAACATTTTGAAAACTTGTGAAATGCACAGGTGTCTCTTCATATACTTGCAGGTTTAGCTTTTTAGGTTAATTTTGAAGAAAATAGACAATATTTTATTTATATAATTTACCAAAAAATGTGTGAATAAACATCTTACATTTTTATTTTCAACGATATTGTTTTTATACAAAATGAAATGAATTATTTGATAACCAGAACTACATCAGTTCAAACACTGCATGATTACAAACACAAGCATTAGCTAAATAATATATTTATAGACTCAGTTTACATAATTTTAAAGCACTGCTGATACAATGAGTATGATTTCAAGTATTAATGGATCATTTATAATCACTTATATAATATTGAATTATTCCCATAATAATGTTTCTGAATTTGTGACATGAACTGACTATATGTTATTCTGCACACTGCCATTTCCTATTTAAACACATTGCACTTTGCTGTTCTTGTATGAGTGTGTTTTCAGATTTTAATCTGAGCCATGTCAAAGACAATTTTCTGTCATGCAGTTGATAGACAATAATGTTTTCTGAATCTGAATGTTAGACTTTATATCCAGCCCTAAGTGGGGGTATTTTTTTGCTGTGTTTACAGTACATTCATCTGGTTATAACCTTTACAAACTGCCTTCATGTTTTTTTTTTACACATGCTCTTCTCAATATCACAACAAGTCCAGAGTCCATGAAATCAAACATAGAAACCTATACATGCAGAGATACACAACAGCTATTGTCCACTGAAGTGCTTTGGTCCTTAACCCCTTATCACGTCTCATTATGTCCTTTTACCTTTTTTCCATTTTACCACTGGGTTTATATTCCTTCCTCGCAGTAGTTCACTGCATCTCTTCGGTTTGGCAGTAGTTTATTGCACGTCTTCTGTGCGGGAGAAATTGGAGACCTTTGGTGGGCGCCTGCCTCCCCTCAGGCCCATTCTGACTCCTGAGGGAGGTGCATCAAGCTTGGTTTGGTGGATCCTTAAGACCTCTTTCAGGTTCTGAGCCCTGACCTCTTTGTTTTGGATCTCCTCCACTACCCGGGTGGGGAACCAGCCCCTTTCACCATCGTGTAGCCTCTCACCCATCATCCAGTCTAGATGAGAAGATGAGAAACATCTAATGAGGATCTTCGAAGAAAGGCAGACGAATAGAACCATAGGTTTTATATTACATTAATTGCTAATAAAAGATGCCGCAAATTCAGATTGTTGAAATTCTGTTAAATATACAGCAGCTATGGATGGTGACGAAGCATATTAACACAGAAATCTGAAGGGTAACTAAATTAATTAGGAATCAAGTGTAAGTTTGCCCTGTACACGTTAACCAAATGCTATTTTGTTATTGTAACCATTTTTGTACGATAAAAATATACAAGCAATGTGTGGCTGAACTGTGTTGTATCAAAAAATCACTCCAATCACTAGCACAATTGCAACCTTTAACAGTGACGTTAAACAGATTGGTGGTGTTAAAAACAGGTTTATAGAAAGCACTCCCAGACAGGGTTAGCACACATAGGTACACACAGGCACTGTACACACCGTCATCTGTTCTCTCTAGGATGTTCAAGACATCCGCCATCTCAATGGAGAGTTCGTCTGGCTCCTGAGCTGTGTAGGCCTGAATACACTGGACCTGAGGAGAGTCTGAAATAGGTAGCATGGAGCTTAAGTTGCATGTTCTCAAGTATGGATGTATATACATATATATATATATATATATATATATATAGCCTATATATGGTCTGTGTGAAGGATCCCTTCCCATCTCACCTGGTTGATAAGCACTCTTAGACATAAAGCGCGTTCGCGGATGAGGGGTCAGAGCACATATCCATCTGAGCTTATCACTCCTATTGATTAAAAAAAAACACAGGTTGAGTCGTTTAAAACCTGCTTCGATTTGACACAGCTGATTTGGGATTATCCACAATCGAAAGGAGAAACTATTACATGTTGATATGGTTGATGTATGATTTCCCGAATTTTTCCATCTGCGATTAATAAAGTAAATGTTATGCTATAGTTTGATTCTCCTGTAGTAAACGTGTCTACAGGCACATTATGTTGCGACCAGCTCTTTGCTCAGATCTCATAGGACACTTACATGCTGGTGGTCTTGAGCATGTAGCTGACCGGCCGCTCCTCTTGGTTTTCGATGAGTTTGAGATGAAATATGTTTGCCAGCAGCTGACCCTGGTCCTCCTGGTCCTCGGTTCTCAACATGGCTCGTGTGCAAGAGTCAAGAACCTGAAACTTATCACCACTTTACAACGACATGAAAAAATAGAAATTAGCCATGATTTGAGGTTTCAACCCTAATGAAAGATACGCTGTGTACAAAAACAATGAAATAATGAGAATGATGGAAAAATAGGAACATTAGTTTGTTTAGTTTATTACATTTTTTAGTCAGGGACCATATACAAAAACATTAACTCTCGCACAAGGAGAATAGATGCATTGCATTAGAAAAATCGCATAACCTAATGTGTTCCAAATCGTGTCATGTGAATTCAGAAAGTTTTGTATGGGGAGAGGGTGGTGGTAGCCTAGTGGGTAAGGAACAGTGCTTCCAGCCGGAGCACCGGAGAGTCATGGGTTCGATCCCCGGGTCTGCCACCATTGTACCCCTGACTATTTCAGGGACATTCCCCCTGAGTTGCTCCAAGGGGTATGTCCCTGAAATAGTTAAGTCGCTTTGGATAAAAGCTAAATGCCCTAAATGTAATTGGGAGATATTTGTCTCATAATTATTAACACTAATAGGAGACAACTTCTTGTGTCTTGTAAGAGTTGACTTGTCTTGTAAAAGTTAGCTTTGTGTAAACAATCTACATAATCAGAATAAAAATGTCAAAGTAATTAAAAAGAAACACAGTTTTTCAGACTTGAAACAATATGTAGCACTAACCTTGAGATGCGCTTTGTAATCAGTAGCAGATTATTGAAAAGGAACAAATAGACAGGCTGATATAGCTTCCGACTTCGAATGGTTCGCGTGCTCTTAGGCCCAGACATTTGCTGCACCTCACCCTTCTTGAGCAGCCAGCGGGAATGAGAGATGATTGGTACAGACTGCCAAAGTTGACAATGATTGACAATGACACAAAAGTTGAGATGGAAGACATCTGCATGTGCATTCATGCTCTCTATGTGTCTATGTAATATTTGTGAATTTTTTGAATCATAATTTCATGATAGAGCATTGATTAGAGTTGTTTTACCTTGGACTTAAACTCAAGCGTTTTGTCAATGCTGATAAGCTCCTCAGTGCGACTCATTTTCCTTACACCTTCGTTACAATCTTTCACAATCTGTGGCAGACAGAAACACTATCAGCACCTGCTAACTGGAACGTAGGTTTAACATTATCCCTGTTAAAATGCAACGGCTTAGTAAAATGTATACGAATATGTATTTTGGGACATCGTAATTACATGTTGCATGGGCATTTATTCATACTAGATTCACTGATTGTCATTCCATGCATTACAAAGACTAACATGCCCTAGGAAGTATTTGAGCCTAATGTAATTTATATCACATGACACACCCGTAATTAAACCCAACCCAAGACCAACTCTTATCTGTCACCTTCTCCAGTTGCTGATGTGCCTTAATTGCATTTGCTTCCCTTTCAGAGTTTTCTTCTGCTTTTTTCAGGATATTCTGTACAGGGAAAGAATGTAAGAACAGAAGCTTTACACGTTTACCCTCATTGAGAAAGTGAATGAATTAATTAATGCTTTACGCAATGATACCTGAACCTCAAACCTAACAACTCCTTAATAAAACCACAAATCTGACAACTGAAGCAGTTGAAGCCTTGTAATGGGAAAGAAGAACTGTAACTGTTCAGATATGTATGTAAGTACAGTATCTATAATGTAATCTCTTTAATCTAGATCATATTTGATATAATACTCTCATATTTTCAACTCTAAAGCTAAAATAGCTTTCCATAATGATTAATTGGTCAACAAAATAATGACAATGATACTAGCTTTTGGTACATTAAACCTTTAAAGTTACTACACTCTTGTAATTTCATATAAAATAAGATAAGACAGTATTTTATGGTAAATACAGCAACCTGGTTCGAGCTATTCAATCTATTAGATTAATTATTTATTATTTAACAATTCATGCCTCATCTTCACATTCTAAGCTTTATAGTTATCTGGTGTTAAGCCTTACACATAAAGCCTTATAGTCAAAGTAGCGCTTCCAAGCAGAGGTAACCATAAAATAAATCACATTTTCTTTACGCTGTTGGGACATGTTTGAACTTGATCAGGAATTGCACTTGTTCTTTTTGAATTGGAAGCATCTTGAGGGTGACTGACCTGTACAAGCAGTTTGAGCCGTACAATCCTCTGGAAAGGGAGGATGAGGAAGGACGTGAAAGGTAGTCCACGCACACACGACATTTTCTCCAGTGAGGTTATGGCCTCACGAAATGCCACATTTTCCTGTCTGTACAAAACAAAGATATGTTTAGAGACAAGACATTTTTTAATAAACATTACAATGTTTCAGACTGAAGGGAGCAGACACGCTATTCAAACACTGCCTATACATAAACCTTTCGTCAGTCAAGTTTTCCTATAAGCATAGTATTATAGTGGCAATATCAAGCAGTACGCAAGCCATTATTTACAGGTTAATATGGTGATGTAATGTGCCACATCAATCGAAGCAATACACAACAATATAGTAAGTTAATTAACATAAATCACAGCAATGCTGAAAAACAGAGTTGGATTATAGTCAAAAACTGGTTTAACTGCCCGTTGGAATACACAGACTTAAACTGACACGCAGTAATAATGTCAAAGAGCCAAGGAAAACAGATACCCGTTAGAAATTCTGTGGAATTCACCCAGAAGACTTGATTTCATAATAGTACAATTATCTTGAAAAGGGTGAGAGGAAAGCCCTTCATTTCAAAATGTGCAGCGACTAAGTAAGCTGCTCTGGAATGGGTAGTGGTGAAAAGCTTTTAAGGAACTACCCGCCTATTCACTGAACAAGAACAGCTGCTCTTCTACCAAACAATAGAAATAACTGAAGAGTTTTATGCCCCCATTTTCTGATAGGACTTAAACACAGCTTTGTCACACCAGCATCACACGTGAATAAAGTTCACAACTTACATTATTCTTGCAATTGATCACATTCTGTGATTTCCATTTAGCCTTTTTATCGTATCTGCCTTCATCTCACAGTCAATAAAATGTTCAACCTCTTGCAATGTTGCATAATTGTGACTCATTTGAAGGCCTTGTATTTCTACATTAAACTAGCAGAACACAGAACAGAGATTATGCAAGACGTTTAAAATAGCGATACTCACAATATGCGTCGATATGTTTTTCCTTGGTACACCTGGTTAATGACATAGGTGTTGAAGACGTGGAATTGCTCCACGGCATGTTGGTGGACGATGTCACACACATCTGAGATGCAGATCGATTGCTCTATCCTGTTCTCCAGGTCCATGAGGAACCTGGGATGTAAAGTGAAATAGTCAAATTAAAATAAGATATTCTTTCTGATAGCAAATGCAATTATTTGATTATAGTGTTTTTTATAGTGATAACACTATAAAGAAAACACTTTATATATAGATAATATAGATAATATCCCGTCTGAATGAGTTATTAAGATGAGATACTTTATCAAGGGGTTATTATCAAGTAGTATATCAAATATCTTGTTCAACTCATTCAGGAGGGATAATATCTATATTTTGCATTGATAATATTGATATTACTAAAATGTTTCAAGTTGCCGCTGGGGGTGTCCATAGTTTTATGTGGCTTTCATGTTCTGAATTATTAAAAGATTCAAATCTGTTTTAGCTCTATTTTATTCAAATTACAAGTCAAATTTAATCACTTGTATCCGACCTACCGTTCACTGGTTTTCACCACTTCCTTGATGTTGGAGAACAGGAAGTGCATATCTGAGTGGCTGAGTGTGTTGTATAAAACAGGATTTTGTAGAAATTGAGTCTCCAAGATCTCCAAACTTTTGTAGTAGGACGCCTCTGAGCTAACAAGCTCAAACATGGCCTAGAAAATGATGAGATAGTGGTCACGGTGAGATTACATCAATACACAAAATAGAAAAAGAAAGATAAGGTAAGGTGTATCGATGGCTGAACCCTGATGGCTAGTCGACATCAGTTATTATAAAAGTAAGGATCAGCTGTAGTAGCTGCCTACTCACTGTAACCTTCCATTTGCGATAATTGCTCTACAACTCACTTCCTGCATGATGATCTCTTTCTGTGAGAGGCTATTGAGCAGGCCACTCTCCTGTACAATTTCCAGGTTTTGCCACAAGCTCATTGGGTGTATACTGTTCCTCAGCTGGAGCTGCATCGCTGGTGGGGAACTCATGCCTGAGGACAGCACTCCTGGTGCTTCTGCTTTGAGTCCATCGCGTTGTCGGCGCAAGTCGACTTCCTGCTGCTTGGATGTGTCGCGGTACTCTTGGTACAGGAATTCTATACAGGAGGAGTAAGGTGCAATGATGAAGAGAGGTTTATTCAAATATTTGGGCAGGCATCTACTCAGCATCATTAGGGCCTGGAAAACTGTTTGTATGCAATGTAGACAGCTACAGCATACATGACAATCATGTGGGGTGGACTACACACATGCTTGAATATTAGTCTTGAGTGCAAGACAGGCACCCAAGACTAATATCCAAGCATGTGTGTTTAAATGACCCTTTTGGCAAGCAAGGTTCAAGGCCAGAAACAAATGCTTTTTTAATCTACACAGGCCAATTTTAGGATTGCCTGTGTAGTCCTTGAAGCAGTAAGAAGACTGTTGCATAATATACTGCATGTTGCCTATGTGGGTGTATTGCTGCTATAAATTACATAAGAGATACAAAAAACGAGTTGGTAGCTGTGTGCAAATTCGGATGATAAATATGTTTCGGTATTTTCACTGGACACAGAGATCACACACACTTTATCACACACACACACACACACACACACACACACACACACACACACACACACACACACACACACACACACACACACATCAATTGTATTGTATCTAAACCTATGTGATTTTTGGGGATGTAACAGACCCTGCTTTATTTGCTGCATTTCTATTGCTGGTTTTTGATTCCTCACCAATGTTTTTGACGATGTTGAGGCTATGGTAGACCTCTGGTATCACCATCCTGAGTAGAAATGACAAAGATGGATGATTGCCTGAACAGTAGAGATGAAGAGTCTACATTGCATGTATACCAACTCGGGTCACATAATTCCACTTCAATTCCACATTTCTGTTAACATTTATTAAAAACAGATTTTAATACCATGAAAACTGCGGCATCTGCTGAATACAGACAAAAAGGAATATCTTGTTCATTGGTCTTGAATACAAGCATGTATACAACTCTTATACTAATGTTTTTGGTACAAACATATTTATTATTATAACAGCCTAACTTTACCTTTATATATCATAAGGTCAAAGACTAATTTGCTGTACATATATGTTATATATTTCATATTGCGTATGGTGGAGAGCCACAACAATGGAAAAGCATGAGAAAAGTCTTTCTTCATTCGCATGTCCGATCACCCTTACCTTAGTTTAATGCCATCCTGCTCTGCTGTCTCAAAGCCAGGTTGGAAAAATCCTTCAGAGTCCCCAGTGGTGTCTTGTACACCACAGGCTGTAGCTGTGTACTCTGACAGCCCGTCCATTTCGTGCTTGTCTATGTTTTGCATCTGAGGAATAGGCTTGTGAGCTATATTGCCTCTGTGCCCACCGTTTGAGGCATAATCCACATCTCTCTGTCGTCCTCCTCCTCCTCCTCCTCCTCCTCCTCCTCCATCCCCGTCTACAGGACGCCTGCTAGGAGGTGAGTGCGGGCTTTTAGGCTCTCTATTGCCAGGCAACGCTGCAATGGAATGGTTTAGCCGCGGAGAAGAAGTGAAGCTAAATGAGATACCAAAAACCTAGTTTAGTTTAACATGTTTCATCTTGCAGAACAAGAATGACACTTGATGTATTTAAATTAGCCAGAAACATTTAAACAGATTATCATTCTATTTGTTGTTGTTTTTTAACTTCAGAAGGATTTTAATAAAAAATGTGTATATGTGTGAACTTTATGCATACACAGACATGTTTCTTGTCTTTGACCCCTATACATACACCTTCAAGTGCTTGAGCTTTTAATGTTGCATGCATCTGAAAGATTGTTGAGAGAGTTGTAGGGAAGCTTACCCCCTTGTCATGGGCGTCTGAGGTGTTTTTGGGTGCACATTTGAGGATGTAACTCTCCTTACTGCGTCTGGTCCATAGCCAGCCTTAGCAGAGTCTGAGGCTGTAAGAAGAGAGAGAGAGAAAGAGAAAATAAGATAAAGACAGATTTAGGAGTCAAGGTAATAAAACGATATAATTAAAACCCAAGTAGTCTGATCACTCTATGAGTCATACATCCATAAACAGAATAACGGCAGTGAAAGGGGACGAGGTTGAAGGGAATTAAGTAAAAAGGCTGTTTATATTCATGTTTTCGTCCTGCAAGGATCACTTTCATGTGGAACAACACCAGGCTGAGTAACCACTGAATAGTTTTGTTTTTGCAATGCTTTGCTTTATTGCCATTTTTGCCTTTTGAAGGAGGATTATCATTGGTTTGCTTAATTGATATGGATTATGGATTACATGATGGACACATGGACTGAGAACTTTTTAGTGTTTGATTACCTGACATTAAGAACATTATTAAGAACTGATGAGTGTTCTTACATATGAGTTTTTTTGTTAAGATAACTTAAACCAATTCCTTTGTTTGATACTACCATCCATTTGCTTTTGATTTGTCCTTTCATGAAACGATTCTTCTGGGTTCAGGGATTCTCTAATTTGTATATAGCAAGGCTGGGAATATCAGTCGATTGTTGTAGTGTTAACCTACCTACCTTGAACAAGATGCCTGACCTACGGTATATCTGCTCTTTAATTACCTCCTCTGAATACCACTATACCGTATCTGAAATGGCTTTGGAAAAGCCATCTGCTAAATAGTAATAGTAATATATTTCTTGACCTGCTAACCACATTAAGTTAATTAATGAGGTAGGCATTCCAATTAGTCAGTGTGTCAAGTAGCAACCATATTTTGTAATATAGCACATATAACACAGCTTTGTGTTTAGTGTTCATGAAAAAATGCAAATGATCTGTGTTTGTAAGAAATTGTACAATTGTTTTGCATAACAAACCACAGCTGCTCACCCACAACTTCCTGTGGGTTTGTAACTTTTACTTGCTGGAGTTACACAGCATTTTTCAGAGGTCCCTGAATTTCAGTTTCAGTGTACATGAAATACAGAGCCTTCTTCTCAGTCTTGTTGTCATTTAATTGTTGAAATCATGTCAATAGCGTACTGAAAAAGCAGGCAAGTGAGCTATGTAAATTCATGTACTTATTTGGTTTTCAATTTAATTATTCAAGATTTGAATGAACGTTTTAAATACTTTTTAGGACAGCATTATGTGTCCTGAGAATCGATTTTACAATGATTTCTTGGTGAGTAGTTTCAGAATGCTTAAGCCCAAAGCACACAGAGCACACAATTTTGGTTAATATTTGTAGTGCGACCCAAGAAATAAAAGTAATCATATTGTTTTAACGAACACGGAGGGTGAATGTAGCGGACTACGGGGCTTTAGAGGCCGGTTACAGAAATTAATTTTATGACACCAGATTAATGTACGGAGCCCCGGAGGGGACATAGCAGAAAAATAAATTAAAAATATATATAGCGAGGGCACGTTTTAACAAAACGTGGGAACGAGATACAAATCGTTCCCACGTTTAAATTAAATCGTTCGCACGTTTAAATTAAATCGTTCGCACGTTTTTATTAACAGGAGATGGATTAAGAGGAGGCTAACGTGTGTTCGCGGCGTTAGCCTCCTCTTAATCCATCTCCTGTTAATAAAAACGTGCGAACGATTTAATTTAAACGTGGGAACGATTTGTATCTCGTTCCCACGTTTTATTAAAACGTGCCCTCGCTATATATTTTTTTTGATTTTTTTTTCTGCTATGTCCCCTCCGGGGCTCCGTATTAATGAATGAATAACTCAATATTAATTCAAACATATACAAGACACACACACGCACACACACACACACACACACACACACACACACACACACACACACACACACACAGAAGTGTAGTGCCGTACAAGACTTCCAACAGTTCCTAGTTGGCTATTTACAGCTTGAAAACGAGAGGTCAAAGGTAGTAGTGGTTGTAAGTCCTTTTCTCTTGGTACATTTCTCTTGGGTGTTTTAAACGTGGAACCTGTTCATCAAGTTAGATACACTTTAATTCACACAAGACCACATGTCTGACAACCCTTTGTTTGCTTTGGACCAAAACCTGCTGTAGGCCAAAACAAAAGAGACAAAAACAATTCCTTGTCAATGCAGAGCGAAATGACTGAGCATGATTGGTACCACCTACAAAGATTGCATAAGCCGAGCATATGAAAAGATCTAATTTCCCCAGCAAGGGAAGGGTGTTTAATGTGAAATGCAATGTGGAGGCGTGTCATGCAGCCACTTGACTACCAAACAGGTTTGCTTTGGTGGAGTTTCAATAAGCCTGCCTTACATGCTCCCAGGTGTACTTTGGCTGGTTGGGGACACCAGCTCATGACGCTACATCACATGTTAGGAGTGTGATTCAAGTAACTACTGTTAAACAAAATGTTCACTTACTCTGAGACTGCTCAGATGAAGCCAAGCGCTTCTTCCTCATGGAGCGGTAAAAGCGTGAATTTCTACGAATGGGGTCCTTCTTGAAACCAGAACAATCGTCATCTTCGTCATCTGGGGTTGTCTGTCCTATTTCTGCTGCGGGGATCGTGGGGATCTCCGGTGATGACTTTTGCCCCCACTTTCCCCTGAAGAAGGCAGTCATCGCAGCAGGCCCTTCTCAACAATGAAATTGTTCTGTTCAAATTTGAGGAACTGCTAAAGTAAGAATGCACTTCAGAAATTAGCCACAATCCAGGAAAAAATCCATTGCTTTTGATAATAATTCCTGATTAGAAGTCACACTTTTGAAAAATAAACTATGATAAAGACACAAGAACAGTCCAGGGAAGCTGTTTGCCCACCTCTCTCACTCTCTCTTATCACCATTCCTATGTTGAAGCGCTCACTAAGGAGTGTTAGTTAACCTTTGGAAGTACTCAGGTACTTGCCTGTCCCTAAACTGCGATTACATTTATGACACTTGCCTTCTGTTCTTTGTCCCTCCCTTCATTTTGTCCCTCCCTTCATTTAATTCCCACCCACTTTACACACACACACACACACACACACACACACACCAACACCGACTGCATACACACATTTACACAGGCGCCCCCATACATGTACCCACATCACCTTCTGGAAG